>PNEQ01089074.1:0-28406 GCA_003012365.1 Medauroidea extradentata | reverse complement strand
AAGTTGAACGTGCGTTGAAAGCCACAAGCAGTCAAGTTTTCCTGCGATAAACCCTCATCTCTGTACAAGGCGCGAGGTAGACATGAACAGTAATAGCGGGATGCTTATTGGCTCAGTCAAATAGGGCAACAGCTCCAAGTACAAGGTAAAGCCAGTAATCTTCTGGTAAGTTGAACGTGCGTTGAAAGCCACAAGCAGTGAAGTTTTCCCGCGATAAACCATCATCTCTGTACAAGGCGCGAGGTAGACATGAACAGTAATAGCGGGAGGTGAGGAGAATGAAGCAGTCGTGCAGGAGGTAGGGGAGGTTGGTGACGTCAGTGGACGTGACGAGGGTATCTGGCAGGGCCGTGGTCAGCTAGGGAAGGTGCGCGCGGAAGTGGCGTGTGTTTCCCACGAGCTTGTCCTCGCTTCAGTATTCACCACACGTGTCTTCTACCTCCTGCCCCTCTCCTCCTCCTCCTCCTCCTCCTCATACTCTGCTGGCGACCCGGACCATTTGTCTCGCTGAGCTGTACTCGCCTCAGAGAACAAAACAACCCCACTGTCTCGCTGCTGTTCTATTGTTAGTTTTATAGGCGATACTTGTAAGTACAGTTCCCTCTCACGAAACAATTTTAGCTCGCATAGTTTTCTCATAAAGGTACGTCAAAGACAAAATTTGCGTGTTACGCTGCCATGCAAATTGTAAAAACCAATTGACTTACTTAAATGAAATAATTCACGGTTAACTAACATTCCATGAGCTACGCAACAAAGCATTTAGAAACCCAAACCTTATATTCTGAATTTTAAAGAAACCGCAAAAGTACAATATAAAAGTTGAAAACTCAGCAATTTTCTTAATACAAGAATAATTAAGTGGAAGTTTTTTTAATACTTTGTTACATAGCCCATGGCATCTTATTTCACTGTGTCGAGTGGTTTTTACTATTTGCAATGGCAGCCTAACATGCAAATTCCAATTTTTGATGCGCCGTTATGAGAAAACTATGAGAGGAAAAATTGTTTCGTACGAGTAAACTATACTCACTAGTATCGCCTACAAAACTAACATCATTTCATACAAATATAAAATTATGAATTTTTCCGCTCGCCTCGCGGCGATCGATCCCTGGCTCCGACACTCCTCACTTTAGTCTTACATGGTTACCGCATATTGCTAGGATTGTTCCTTAGCAAAGACATGGCCGAGTACTCTTCGTGTAAAGTAGTTGTGTGTCGCAGTCTGTGATGACCTTGGCTATATATATACAGCGCCCAGGGCGGTAGAGTTGACATCTGACCACTCACCTCCCAGCAAGGCGAGCTGGGTTCGATCCCCGGATTTTCGCATGTGGGAATCGTACCGGACGATGCCGCTGATGGGTGGGTTTTCTCGGAGATATCTAGTTTCCCCCGCCCCTTTATTCCGGCGTTGCTCCATCGTAGGTCCTCACTTCATGCCATCCTCCAGTACAGCAGATATCTACTATACATAGTACAGTAGTAAGTATGCATGCTGGGTGTGTTACACTGGTCCTTGACAATCCTCCTCGTACTATATTTATTTATTCTAAAGCACTCTGGTTAATGTTAATTATGCTAGAAATTAGGAAGCTCCATTAACTAGGGACAATTTCTGGCGCCAGTTGTGTTGTCGGCTTTCAGATATTTCATTATTATGGAGGTGATTTTTTTTTATATGCATAAAAATTTACCGGAAACAACTTTAATTTTTAAAAAATTAAGTTATTGTTCTCATCATATAACCTAGGTAAAATTAATTTTACTACCATCACTCATTTTGTTCTTTCCCTTACCAACTCCAGCGCTAGCCAACCAGCGTTTGATTTTGTCCCTTGCTAAACTAATTCATAGGAAATTATATTATCCTCCTGACCTGTTTTATATTTACCCATAACTCTGGCGTCGTGGTCAGGGAGAGTGTTAGTACGACACACACTTCAGTCAAAATTAAATTAATTAATTAATGCGCACCTTTGTCTTAGCTCTGGGTTTCACATTTATTTTAGACGCGTACAGAACGAAGTACAGGATAGTTTTACAATTTGTCATGTGACGTGTTTACACTACGCAGTGTTTACTTTTAATGAATAAGAACAAAAAATTGCATTTCATGCATTCAGAATAGTTACTGACAAACTAACGACAGAAAAACTTTGAACTATGATAATAACGCAGGTTACCAATTAATGTTAATAATGCAACATTTGTTTTCCATCGCTGTCATTAATTACTCTTCTGTTGTAATAGTGCGATGAATAGGGACAATAAATGTCGCGACTTCGGTGACCGGCAGTGTATACTCCACCGTACTATGCACCGGCAGTGTGCACTCCACTGTACCGTGTATTCTTTGGCGCGAGCTGCTGTATTAGGCAGATAGAAGGACTGCAGCAAAGTTATGCAGACATATGTTGGCGAAAGTCAGGGGTCTGTAGTGATGGTATGTTTTATGTCTCAGTGTGTTGATGTTCTACCAGCCAATCACAGGCGTGTGGTGCTTCAACCTTGTTCTCATTGGCTTAGTTAATAGAGAGATGTATCTACACAACTCGCAGCATAGTCGGCTAGGCGACGGTCTACGATGCGAGAAGTCCTGGGTTCGAATCCCCACTTGGACATGTGTTGGTCCTTAATTTCACTTCACCGTCGCCGGCTCTTAAGATCTCGTAGTTAAGGGCCGTAAAACACTATGACCTCTTTCACCGTAGCTGTGGTTATATGCGTAAGACGTCGAAGCCAGCTGATGAAAAATAATTGTTGCGGAAGTTTCTGTCTCTACCAACAGTGAAAGTAGACGAGGAACGTATCCCACCTTACGTCGTCCATGGTAGGACTGACTGTACTATCGTACATCAGCAGCCAATGTACAAACAACTCAGATATTGGCTCAAAGTAGTTCACTTAGCGATTATAATAAACCTTGATACAATTCCAATGGTGTGTGTTTTGTGTAAAGTGTGGCATGTTACGTATTTTGTGTGTGTTGGCCTGTGTTCCAATTGAAGATATTTTGATCAGCACTTAACAGCTACGTCTTTAGCGCTGGTGAGGGGTGACATGATGTATGGACCGGAATGAAGGGGCGGGGTAAACGGAAGATCCCGAGAAAACCCCTCGGCAGCAGCATGGTCCTGCATGGTTCCCACATGCGATAATCCGGGGACCGGCCAACTCGAATCGGCAAAGTGGGAGGTGAGTGATCTAGCTACTGCGTGAACCACGGCACCCTAGGAGTGTGTGTTGTGTGTGCGCGCGTGTTGTTGGATTTCCTCGTGTTCTAAACAACGGCTTCGCGGAATGCCTGAAATGCGACATCAGCAAGACGGTTGTTACTACCTGTAAGTGTTGGGCGCCAGGGGTCAGAGTGCTGCTGGGGGTACGGCCAGGGGGGTGGATGACGCTAGTAGCATTGTGTAGCCGGAGGTTGTCCGCGGTGCAGCTGGAAACTGGTGCCCGTAATTAATCACCTGTAAGGACAGTCAATCCTATGACGCCAGTCAGTCAGCCTGCTGGCGGAGGGGCAAGTCTGTCTTGGTGATGGTGAAGAGTTTTACACGGAACTGCTCTGCCAGTCTCCTGTTATACCCCAGGGATCCGGTGCAGAAGGGTTGGTGATGCGGGGAGCCGCCGTACATGTTCCGGAAAACATGTCGCTAGCGATAAACGATAGTAATGATGGCAGAGGCACCCCCGGAACTGTGGAAGGTTGTCGTCGTTGCGCCCCCCTCCACTGAGGCGGCGTGGGTCGACGACCCTCCTCGACCTTGACGCCGGGCGGCATCTGGGTGAGGAGTGGGAGAGGGCCGGGGCCGGATGGCACGTCGGCGGCTCGCCCGATGACGGGTGTCGTCGCGCTCTTTTGTTCCCGTGTGTCCGCGGCCTTGCCAGGAATGTAGCTGCCTCTGCCACTCTCACACTGCTCTGTGCGCCGCCGTCACTTTGTTTCACACACAGATCTGCAGCTCTGTAGCTCTGCGTCTTCCTCGGTCATTACTACACACACTCTTTTATCCAGCTGTGCTCCTTGGCCTGTGATTGGTTGTTTTAACTGTCGCTCGTCATGGCCTTCTACTAACAAATAGAAGACGTATGATTAGAGATTGGGAATTTCTCGAAAAGTTTTTGCACCACTTTGTTTCAGTATCTTACGTGAGCACCTGCATCTCTGCTATGTGGTCAGTGATTGGATGCCGTAACACCCAGCGTCTGGAGGTTAAACCCGCAAATCACATACGTGAGGTGTGGCAGTTATCAGGGTACTTATTGCCACAGTCAGATGAAAGACGACTGTGCAAACACAACCAGACAATAACCATACAATACATGTGTGCGTATGCACGTAGGACACTGAAACTAGGTGATACAGAATTACTCTCGTGAAAATGTATTGTTGCTAGTGATAACTACAACCACGAGTGTCGCAAACACATTTCCCCACCTTTTTGTTTCTTTGTCTTACAAGCACGTCTTCAGCTTTGCTTCATGGTTATAATCAGCGTGTGTTTGTTTGTTCCGACACGTCTGTCGTTCGCCTGCGCCAATCTTAATAATGGTATTGTGTGTTGTGCCAGTATAATGTCAACACAAGTAAGACTTGAATTATCCCATCACAGACCGCGCTGGTCGAGGGATCAGAGCACTCGCCTCCCATTGAGGCAATCCGGGTTCGATTCCCGGCGGGGCGGTCGTCAGAATTTTGCACGCCGGAAGTGGGAATCGTGCCGGACGGGTTCCCTCGAGGATATCCTGTTTCTCCCGCCCCTTATTCCGCCGCTGCTCCATACTTACATCATGTCATCCAACCAAATGGTACGAAATTCTTTTCGCACTAAATTCGTAGCTGTGATAGTAACTGAACACCATTGTTATTGTGATCTCTTGTATTTATTCTTCAGTACGGTACATTATGCAATATATTATTGTTTATTAGAGTAGAATGTTTATATAAAAACGTGGCAAAAGAATAGAAATTGGTTGAAAGTAACAGGGCTTGTAAATAGTTTCTCTTTGTCGCGAACCACCATATGTAGTGAGACTGAAGTCCACTGAGATACAATGTACAAGAGCTATACTATGTCTCGTATAGGTTCGGTACGTTTGACCAGTCCTGAGATAACTGTTTACACGATGCAATGCCAGTCCCAGTGTAAGGCATATTAAACTGTGGTCTACGTGGAATGGACTCATCTCAGAACAGAAGGTAACAACTGGCATTGTATCAGACATGTACAACAATGAAGGATAGTCCATATTCACTGGAGTTGTGTGATCCACGGTACAGGTATTTAGTAGCACATGAAGCCGCCCGGAGACAAAACAAATATAAATTATAAATAAAAGCAACGCATTCTGTACATTGTGGCTCTAGCAAATGCCTTAATTAAAATTTTAAACATTCTAATAACATCCCACAATATTTGTTTCAACGTTTATATATTTTAAGTTAGTCACACTACTCACTGATTGGCTGCTCAGCAGTGACGTCATACAATATGCAATGATGCCACATTGCACTAGCGGAATCTGACAATATCAGTTTCTGTTGACTCGACAGAAACTATGGTCGTCTAAAAAGAGTTTCCCCACATTCCGACACTGGCTATCGAGTCGGACATTCCCCTGGCGAACTCATTGGGACAGCTAGAAGAATTGTGCGGGCCAGTATCGCGGGAGTGGTAGGTCTGTGCGGCGCCCGGCGGGAAGCTGTGCAGAGGAAACTATAATGCGGGCTATAAACACCCCCTCCCTCCTCCACCTGCTAACACACAGGACATGCGGGCAGGACCACACACAGCACAGGGCGTATGTATGTACCATACGTGACGTTGAGGGTGTCGTCCGCCCTCCTAGGGGTGTCATACTGTCCACTTTAAGCTTGCAGTAGGAATACAAATTGCTAACGAAATAAATCAAAGCAAGTGAATTATATCTTGATTCCTCACGTTGTGTTTGTGCCGTAATACAATTACCTTGTATTATTCAATATTTCAAATTATATTTATGCTATGCAAAAATTATATTGCCGTTCACTTGAATGAATTAGCTGCAACCTTAGAATGGATAGAGTATAACATCGAATAAAAGTATAAACACTTACTCATTTGAAGGATTGAAGAAAAGTATTGATACCTAGGTAATGGTATCATTCGAGTAACAAGTTATTTACGTAAAATAATAACTTTAATTCTGTAGGTCATTAAAGCTCGTCATAAGTACACACACTTCTTAATACTAGGCATTTAAAATGACATTCAGTTTTAACTTGTTTCAGTTCATGTATAGTGTAATGTTTACATACTATTGTAACACAAAATATGTTACAATTGAAGAAATAGGCAGCCTATGTCATTCTATAGCTACGTTACATGATGTTTACAGTTGTAAACTGAACAAAAATAAGATATTAATTTGCTTTTTCTGACATTTTTGTAACCCTAAAAAATCGAAATATGTAAACGTTAAATTAATTATTAATTCTTTAAACAGGTTAGACATACAGTTTTGATGAGTCAGTGGAAATATTGCAAACCATATTATAAAATCACTGAAATACTATGCACTGCAGTTTTGGATGCATCTTCATATGCCTCATGAGGTTTGAAGTATTACCACTTGTCTTCAGTGTTCTGAAACATATTTTACACGATGCTGTTTTCCCATTTGCTTTTCCAAAGGATTTCCGTTTGTCACTTCTATGAGACAACATAATGAACACTCACGGTTTTAGTAGCTGAGCTATAGAAAATGTTTGTCAATTTAACATAAAAATTTTGTCTTTGCTCTCTTGCACATTACAAACTACCTCACATTCACAAAACTGCACGGTAAAAAATTTCATCTGTCTATTTACTGAATTTCTGGTAAAAATTTCTCCAGATACCTCCGTGAATTCACGGAAACATAGTTCTTAATCCAACGGAAGTTTCCGTAAAACAGTTACATCACACGAAACTGAGCCATATTTACATGTCTATACTGCTACAGTTGGATTTCTACAGATTTGCAGATTTACCGGTGATGTTATTAAAATATATCCGTGATATTTACAGCTCTCTAACCCATACATTTTCGATATTTTTCCGTTGAAGTGTCTGCATCAGACTTATGGACATATTACGTGTGATTCCGTAGTGTATATTTACTATAGACATTTCCGTATTTTCTTTTACGGACACTATTTCCGTTTAGTAACGGTACATTTCCTTTAAAATTTATAACGGTGTACACGAGAGTATTTCAAGTGGTGCTGAATGCTGATGGAATTTTTGGTATGTTACCAAGGAGTAGTAAACATCAGTTGTTAAAAACTCTCACAAACATTAGGTGGCACTGTTAAAAATAATTTTCGTTGTTTTACGGAGAAGTGGTGGTAAAAAATTCCCCAGAAGTGTCCGTTAATTTACGAAAGACAACAGCTCCATAGTTATGTGACTTCTTTAGGATGCAGGCGCAATAATGCGTTCGGTTATTTACTTAGTTTCTTCTCGCTGTTTTACATACGTTTAATTAATGAAACATAGTTATGTATAACTGTGTTACAAAATAATGTTTCCTTTTATTGAACAGATGTTTCCGTAAATTTGCCCGTAAATTCACGGAAATTGTAAACAGCGTGTGGTAGTCCCCTTTTCCTTACGTGTGCTAATGCTGGCGACATTTAAAAATTAAAGTGACCAAGTATCGGTTTATTTTTATACCAATTCTCAGTACAAAAATATCTATGCCAGTGAAATATCGAAAGGAAAGTATCGAGTAAATAAGTTTCGGTATCGAAAGAGAAGTATCGATACTGGTACGGTAACGATACTTCTTTACTATCCCTACGCCTGCCTGAGGCGACAGATAGTATGTAGAACTTCCTCAGCTACAAGATTATTTGCTGAAAACTGAGAGATGTCTGCTTAGGAATAACATTCAGAGAACGTCACACGTATGCAACTATTTCACTAACCACTGAAGTATATTTTAGAAAATGTGTGGTTTAGCGGTCCTTCGTGGTTCTGGAAGTATAGGCGCAGTGTCTCTTAGAGGTGAGTTACAGGCGAGAAGTGACTTGTACATAGAGGCTAGGGTGAGGCGAGATACTCGTGCTGTGTCGTCCTTACTGCTCCTCATTTCTTGCACAAGTCGTGCACAGTACGGCCACCCAGGCTGCAACCTCTAAACTCTTCAAGTGGCAAAAATTATCTTTAAAAAATATCTGAGTTTTAAGGAATTGCTACTCTTTGTCTGTTCACAACTCAGGAAATGTTGTAAAACCACGACACCAACGAGAATATAATGTTCGTATGCTTTCAAACACAATTCGGAACACTTTAACCACAAACACGTGCAGTGATAATTAAAAAATAACTGTCATAATGGTACAGTTATGTCTTAAATTCAACGCGACTTTATGAAGAAATTTCTCCGCAACAGGACATTTCGTTCGCCTTCGATATGTGTTTGATGTTTACAGCATTGTCTTTGAATTTCATCATACCGTTAAATATAAAACCAAATGCTAATCCGTTAATGAATTTCATTGATACTTGTTTATCGTGTCCTAGTGATTTTAACATTCATTAGGAAGCGTAGAGCAACTTGGCAATATAGCACGATTTTCAGTTATATATTACAAAATATATGTAAAAAAAACGTCAAATGTCCTTTCTTTGAATGTTTCTTTCCATTGGTTAGAATAATGTACTGTACTATTGTCGACATACGTCATTGCTATATTATGTCGTCACAGAAATATAATATGAGACTAAGAAAAACCGAACGAAAAAAAAATTAGAAAACAAGCTTTGACTGTAGTCAACACACCAATAAACGAGCAAGAAATATCCCGTAAGGAATTAATTAGTCAGCAGCAAATAAAAAAATATAAATATCAAAAAATAAAAGTCAAAAGACAAACCAAATAATCTGACCTGAGTTTTTATACAGATTATTTGGTTAGACTTTCGACTTTTACTTCCGGATGTTTATTTTATTTTTATTTATTTGTTATTAAGTAACGGGATATTTCATGTTCTGCTGTTTTGGTTTACGGATTGTTGACTACAGCCAATGCTTATTTTCTCATTTTTTCGTTTTTCATTTGTTTTTTCTTTGTCTCACATTATATTTCTGGGACGACATAATATTGCAATGACGTATGTCCACAGTAGTACAGTATGTTAAAGTGTGGTAATTACCGTACTTAATGTAAACTAATATGTTGCACAGTTGTTACACTACTCTGACATCAGCAGGTGACAGTATATGATAGAAGTATGTAGGAAGCCTGGGACGCCACTTGTCCTGGGTCTAAGGACTCGCGTGTCCTCGGCAGTGTAGTGGTAGGAGGACGGACACGCGCCTTGTCAGCTCGCACGTGCTCGAGGATTACCTACCGGAGGGAGAAGGACACCGGATCGCCGGAAACGGGCCATCGCGGCGCGCGGGTCACTTCCTGCTGACCCCCGGCACGGTACACGTACCACCACCTCCCTCCCCCTCTCACCAGAGACATTCTCTCTGAGTGGAGTGTGGTGTGTACGACGAGCCTCTTGTGTCGCGTTAACTTCCCTCCGCTCTTCGGGAATACTCGCCACCATTCGTTTATCCTCGCCAGTTGAGCGTCAGGACAACGCCACATATGTACACATTTTTTGCAGTTTCCTCACCAAACGAAACCGTTCTTGGATTCAGCGTGCAGTATTTGTTGACACTTTAAACTAACTTAAACCTAACTTAAACTAATCGCACAGGAGCCTTGATAAGAGGGGAGGGGTAGTGCCGTTGTCAGGATTTTCTGTTACGACGGGGGGGGGGGGGGGGGTCTGAACCTGGGAATGTTATGAAGTAACACCGATCCCCCCTTTTTTTTTATCAATGAAGCGCGGGTCCTCCCCCGGGAAAGTTTGTATATTTAAAGTGCAAAATGGTTATATTTAAGCAGTTTTCATATGGGCGGGAGGGGTCTGGACCCCTTCTTTCTAAGTACTTGGGAGGGGTATGTCTGGCTCAAACGCCGAGGATGAACGAATGTCCCCGAGTATTTCCGAGGAGCGAGGAAGTTAACGCGACCCAGACGCCTAGATTGTTAATGTCTCCTAGAATGTCGGTACAAATAAGAACCTGCGACGTAACTATTAGAAAGTAAGAGTATGTCCAATACTAGACTCCCAGAGCAGACACTAGCCACAAGGTCTTACATAAACACGCCATTGCGGGCGTCATCTTACTGAGCCACAGAAAGCGCACGTCGAAAAAATATCCTGTGTTATCGTTTTCCCAACAAACAATAACTATGTTCTCTGAGCTCTTAAAGAGTTGTGCAATGGCTGGATGCACACCTACTTTTTTCGACACACTCCATAGCGATGCAGATATCTGTCAAAGAAAACTACATAGGAAAGAAACACATTTATGTTTTCCTATACCACGGTCGTAGAAGAACGGGTCTGGACACTCGCCTATCTAACAAAGTATTTTGCTTGACCCCCTTGTTGTTTGGTTGTAGTTCACCAAGTTACCGAGAATGTTGTACTTTTTGGCGCTGTAATCCGGGCGGTCGGACTCTTAACTCCGCCCATTTTTTTCCACTGTTAACATTCTAAAATAAATAAAGATTTCTGGAGCCATGATTTAAAATTGTGAGCGAATGAAGTGTTTCATAAATTGATAAAAAATGTGTTTTGATAAATAGTTAATCTTAGTGGGAGGGAAGTGGGCGGAGTTTGAGCTCGACTGTCCGGATTACAGCGCCAGCGCATTGTCGGTAACTTGGTGAACTACAGCCAAACAACAAGGGCGTCAAGTTTCCAGGCGAGTGTCCAGACCTGTTCTTCTACGACCGTGTCCTATTCTTTGTAGTTTTCTTTGACAGACATAGCATTGCAGTGAAGTATGTCCAAGAAACTACACCCTGTCATGGCGTCTTCTCATCTACATGTTCAATTATTTAGTTTCTGTGTCGGTCGTAAAATTAATAGCTACATTACGATGTTGTAGAATTAACGAATATAATGTTTTGGGATATAATTTCTACTGTAGTGTACATTAAATTTTTTTGCCATTGAACTACTTTAGTAAAACATTCTTTCAGCCTTATTACGTTAGATATACGCTACAGTTTTTCATATGTTGTATATTTAAATTTTCGAATGTTATATATGTATATAGACATAAACACACACAAACACTAATAAAATTCCAACCTGAACTGTATTTATGTCGTGGAAAAAGAACAAGTATCAATAATATTATTTGAAGGATAAAAAAAATCTGGAAAAGTGGTTTATACAAAGTTTAGACGCACACAGTAAAATTTGACATTGAATGTCTCAGTTTCAATGAGCTGTGGGTAGGTTCATGTCTGCTTAGCTTGGTCCAATTATGAGTTATTTTTTATTAAAGTAATAAATAATCGTGTTAGGCAGGGTCGTAGACTTGTGAAGTTTGAACTTTGGTTGTCTAGTATGAAGTGATACTGCTGTCGTGCGGTAGAAGGTTTCTCGGGGTTCCCTCCTGTCCTCTTGTCATCATTCTTCCGTTGCCCCGTCCCTATCTCATAATTCTAGTGTTTTTTTATAGTAGCCACCTCCAGTTAGCTCCTGCGTATTCTCATCCATGTCGACCCAATTTATTTTTAATGCGTAGTCGAATTGCTCGGATTTCTCATATAGACGATAGTTAGATACGACGCATCGCGAAAATGTTGTGTAAACATAGCCGTGAAGACACTGCAATTTTTGTGCAACGTCTATGATTCAACTTAGCCGTGTGCAGACCAATAACAGGCGTCAAATATGATAGTTGCGGTTTTCTTATTGGCTCAGCTCCACGCACAAGGGAAAGCCAGTAATGTGATTGGTACGCTGACCGTGCGTTCAAACCCAGCAAACAGTCAAGTTTCCCCGTGATGAATCATCAGTAATTGGCGCAGTGCTCGCATTCGGGAGGACGTATGTTCTATGTTCAGTCCGGCCAACCTGCTTTACCTGGTTGTCCTAAATAACCCCGGGCGGATGATGAGGTAGTTCCTCAACTCAGGCCATGGCCGATTCCCGTCATGTCTTGATTACCTGAGCTACGGGTGTGGTGCCCGAACGTGATCGTCGTTGTTTGCTATTCCACTGCGACGTACAGAGTGATGAATAGTCGATACATACCGTATAAGGAGGGTACCAGAGGACCAGACTTACTGCTGGACATCTGCTGGGTCTGGAGGATCACGTGGAATGAACGCCCTGCTATGGAGCGGAGCGGGGGAAGCGGGAGATCTCCGCCCACCAGCGACATCGTCCGGCACGACTCCCCCACGTGCAAGACCAGAGGACCGGCCTCGCCGGAGATCGAACCTGGGTTGCCTTGGTGGGAACCTCTCGGCTACCGAGTGATGAACACACCAAACCCGAGATATAAAAACATCTTCTCTAACTATTTTCATTGTTGGACTGTGTCGACTATTGCGGGTGGACTTGCAGCTAGATCTTGGCTGGGGGGGGGGGGGTTGCCCATCAAAGTACTTGATGAACACTCCCTAGCAAAAATACATATATTAATATGAAACATCCCTGTAAAAGTTTTTAAAACTGAAACTAGGTATTATAAATTTTAAAATGCTGATTAATGTAAATAATAAGTTATTGCTTGACGTCATAGTTTACGTAATGTCCTCTCCCGTTCTACGTATTAAAAATATAGACCTTCTCCTTCAAATTGGAAACATGATTTCCCCTCTTCCACGCTCCAACAGTAAGCCTGGAACTAGGTGGAACCCACTGTGTACAAGTAGTGAAATTATTGGTCATAATTACCGTGTATTAATTATTAATTTGTCGAGTGTGAGAAGAAATGTTTTAGTATCTAGTTTACCTTGAATTGCCCTGCTCAGAAAGAGCTTATGACAGAACACTCGTAATGGCCGAAATAGTTGAAGGTCAAGTCCGTCACAGGGTCTGAAAATGTGACGACGTTTTCCAGTAAGAAAAACCGTTCTCTCGTGACGTTTGAGGATTTTTTAAATGAGATTGTTTCATCAACTGAATCGTTTCCAAAAAGATACTCTTTACTCACGATGGCGTACTTTAATTAAAAACATTCATTAAATAACCAATAATCTTGTTGAAGTATGTATTATACTATATATTTAAATATATTACCACTTTGCCATAGTGGGCATTTTTTTAGCACTTGGCACTCCTGTCGAATGCCTGTAATTTTCAACCTAACAACCAACCTTACCGTTCCTCCTATGGTGAGAGAGATTTTGGTCAGCTCTCAATATTATGGTCTTTAGCGCGGGTGAGGGGTGACGTGAGGTGAGTATGAAGCAGCACCGGAATGAGAGTAAGGGGGGAACGGGGAGATCTTTGAGGAAACGCGCCGACCAACAGCATCCTCATGTGGTCATTAATTCTGTGGCCAACCCACTTAACTGCGTGGCCCTGTCGCTATCTTTCCTTGTCAATACGTCATTGCGTGACATATTCATTACTTAACACTGGCTAGTTTCATATCGATATGTGGCTGTACGGACCTGCCAAATGCACGATATTATCCGACAAGAACGTGACTTTTGCAGGTTCTATACAGCCACATGTCGATATGAAACTAGCCAGTGTTAGTAATGAACACGTCAGCAGCGAAGCATGGATGTGCAGCAGGCAAGGAACATATTCTCCAGTAACACGACTTCAGTAATATCAACATATTATTGTTATTGCTATATTCCGGCATTCTTGGGAGGGTATGATACTGCTTTCTTTGAAACATTTCCGCTCTTAAAAACTAACTGCGGACGTCAAAATATATCGTGGGCTTGGTGCAGAAACTCACTAAGTCAAATTTAGCCTGCTTTGGAAGAAAATTATTTTATTTATTTGCGATTTTCTAGGTGCTAATAATAACAACTTCGACTGGTCTCTATTCAAATCGATATGATTTAATTAGTTAATCTTATATTAATTGTATATTCATCTCGTCATTAAACACTAAAATAATAACTTCAACAAATCCAAAAATTTACTTAGTGATTTTCTCCATCAAGCCCACGATATGTACTTTCATTGTTGGCAAGATGGTTCATAAATGGTAGCATAATAACTTGGTGGTAACCGACATGTGTGCTGCCGACGATGTGAGGTAACAGGTTGTCATGTGACAAGAGGAGACGGTGCTGTATGTTATAGGTGATCTTCTACGACAGCGACTGGAACCCCACAGTGGACCAGCAAGCGATGGACCGCGCACATAGGCTAGGGCAAACCAAGCAGGTCACCGTCTATCGTCTCATCTGCAAGGGCAGCATCGAGGAGCGCATCCTGCAACGAGCCCGCGAGAAGAGCGAGGTGAGGCTGGTTCCCCGTCCTACAGTCTGTCGCCTCCACTGTAGTCATCGTCTTCCACTTCACTCTTACCTATACCGTCGTCGTCACAGCGGTCACGAACATTGTCGTAGTGGTTTTCCATACTCGTTCTAAGCCATTCATAGTATCAGCATCAGTCATTTCTCACCAGTCAGCATAACTTACACACTCAACGTTGAAAATTTCTGACGAAATAATGGACATTTTTCACTATATTTATATTAGAATGTTTTAATTTATTATATTTGTATTACCAACTCTCGATTTTTTCCTGATGCCCTTGCTTTATACCTGTAGGGTTTAGCATGTTGCAGATTCCACTTTAAACTAATAACGATCTTGTGGCATAGTATTGAAAGTAAGAACTTTATGGTCATGAGCAACTATATCAACTTCGGCCTCAGAAATGGCTGCTGGCTTCCCCGCGATCAACATTTAATTTCTTGCGCCTGTTAATAGTTTACATCTGGCAGACCAGGAGAAATGATACTAGTCTGGCGGCGTAAAGTTTGGTTCTTTACCACTCGTTCACGTTGAACTCGTCTGAGGCCTGGGGCAACAAACTGAATTAAGTTACAGCGATTAGATCTCATGTTCTGTGGCATCTGAAAGGTTTGTTTTCATACAAGGCGCATGTGCTTTGGTTAATTTTGTTTTGTGTAATTGCGTGCTCAGATCCAGCGAATGGTGATCAGCGGAGGAAACTTCAAACCAGACACTCTGAAGCCGAAGGAGGTTGTCTCGCTGCTTCTCGACGATGAAGAGATTGAAAAGAAATGTGAGTAGTTATCGTCCAAAATAATTAGAGTACAATCCTTGAAAGCCTTGTGCAACATTTACAGAATGTAACAAAAACTGTACGTTCCAACTTATGATAACCATACATGCAATGTGGATGAAAGTAGAAGCAATTACTCGTGTGTATTTTTACATGTTAATATCGCTGCTTGTATTGTTGTTGGAAGTGTGCGTACATTTCTGTGACATTCTGTATGTTGTTTGACACAGTTTGTCGCCTGCTGTACATAGAGAACTTGAAACTCTGCTCCACTGTGTTGATGACGGCGGACTACATAATGTTTGTATATTACATACCAAGTGTGTTGTTTGTTGGGTCGTGCAGACCGCCAGAAGCAGGCAGAGCGGAGGACGCAGGAAGAAGCGAGGGCAGACTTCTACCGAGAGCGAGAACGTCAACGAAAGCAGTTCCTGGGAGCTATGAAGGTACCTTACCTACTTTACTACAGTATGTTCACAATGAACCGAGCATTTTAGAAGGCCGTTCACTGTGAACAGACCATAGTTATAAATAATTGTTCATCGCCAGAAAACTTGACTGTTTGCTGGGTTTCAACGTATGTTCAACTTATGTAAATAGTCCTAGCTTTCTCTTGTACATAATGCTGTTACCCTATTTGACTGAGCCATTAAGAATCCCGCTATTGTAATATTTGATGCCTATTATTGGTCTGCAGACAGCTACGTTGTGTCAGACTTATATCAACCAATCATACATGTCGCAAGTAACCACAGTGTTTTCAAGGATATGTTACCACAAAAAAATGTTGCTATATACTGCATCTCTACCCATAGTATTGTTTATTGATCCTAATTTGTGTTTTACCTGTAATCCCTAGCGTCAACACTTTGTCGTGTAGCAGTAGGGCCGTGTGTATGGGTGGGGGGGAGGCACAAGGGGTGTTTGCCCTAGGTCTCACATGCTCATAGAGTGTTCCTGTGTTGTTGTATTATCAGTGCTGAAGTCATTCCCGGCAAGGGGTCGCGCTTGCTCAGTGGCTAGGCTGCTCGCCTCTCACCAAAGCCGTTCCGTTTCTGTTCTCGGCGGGGTCGACCCAGATTTTTGCATGTGGGAATCGCGCTGGACTATGTCGTTGGTAGGCGGGTTTTCTCGGCCACATCCCGTGCCTTCTTTCCGTCCAGGGATGGATCAAAGGAGGATCACAGTGGTCAAGATACCTCCAAACCGAAAACCAAAAAATACACTTGAACGCTAAAGACCAAATAATCTGTAAATATATATCAGACCAGCGTGTCGGTCATGTTTATGTCTGAATGACAATACTTTCATGGAACACAGTATTTTCCCACATTTTGGATAGGAACGTCAGAGCCTTGCCAACACAATTAGATAGTGACCTCCCCTCCCCCCCTCAAAACAAAAACTTAAATGCCTCTTCATACACTGCTCACTTCTTGTCAGTCCTCACTACCACTAAAAACCACGACGACGTAGAATTAGATGTTAAACTGAGGACAATGGAGAATCGTGAGAAAGAAGGTTGTAGTGTGGGTAGCTCTGAGGTGATGTGTACCTAGTTTCGTTAGCGACGTGTGTTATGTACGTTCTTGCAAGCTGCCAAGGTGTTTGCGCGGCTCGTAGTGTTTGAGTCTCCGAGGGAAGCAAGCAGTGCTTGACGCAGTTGCCGTGTGTGTGCGTGCGTGTGTGCGGTGTGTGTGACGCAGGAAGTGGGAGAGCGTGTTAGGATCCAGTGGCTGGTTTCATCCTTCTCAGAACCTGAGTCAGGGCTGCCACCGGAGCATGACAGACGTGCTGCCAACCCACCGTAACAACACTGCGTCTCAGGAGTCATTGTGAACTCTCAGGGCTCTCCTGTCTGCCTTCCTGCCCTCTTCGCCATTCATTTGTTATTTTTGTCTGTGACGCGGCCAGCCACGTGTTCATTCACTCGACAGTCATGGCATTTATGTTCCCTACCCCACCCCCTTCCTTGCTGTCTTAATCTAAACTGTCCATAAGGAGTTTGCAAATTAATTGTAGGGTTTGAGCCCTATTAACTAGATGCAATTGAAGGCTTGATTTAGCTTTTTCGTACCATTTTAGAGCAAATATGTTTTCTCAAACATCTGATTAGAAGGTTAATTTCAGTGTCAACTAAGCATATATTAAAAAAATGTTACATTGATTATTTTGTTTCAATGTTTGCTCTTAAATTAATCTTAACAAAGTTTTACTCCATAAATTTATTAGTGGGATTGCTGTTTGTCTCCCAGGTATAGTGTTTGTCACTGGGAATAGTTCTGATAATGTGGCAGGAGAACTATTTTATAGATATTTCTCTCGATTTCTACTGTGCCTAACCATTATTTATTTCCATAGCTTCTTCTTAAACACATCTTGTCTCTTCTTGTCCATGATTCAGGTAGCTGGAGTATGCCAGCTTGTTCTTTTAATTGAGCATTTATTTATAATCTTGAGTATACACAGCATACTGATTATCTGTTCTGGTTATTAGGCCTATGAGTTTTTGTTTTACTAAGATATTTTTAATTTTTAGTATGTTTGCGGTTTGTGTTTTTGTTTATTTTTGCTTATTAATTTTTCACTGTAAGTGATGTCGATGTCACTGTTTGTTTTACCATTTAAAAAACAATAAACCTGATCAGTACCTAAATAAAAATATTACTTATTTAAGCTAAAATTGTAATTGCCCAATAACCAGTCTACAGAAGGCTTTGGATTGTTGTTCCACATGTTTGGTTCCTAAAGTTAATCTATATAAATAATTCTTCCTTATAGAGTGCACAACATTTGTGAGAGAAGTGAGAATCAAATTGCCACTGTTATTTTAATATCTTAACACTTCCTTTTGTGTGAGTTGAATTTTTTTCTTACTAGAGTAAAGTTTTATTTGCAGTTTAGTAATTTGAATATTTATATTCCAAGTTCCTAGAATGTATACAGAATATAATGCATTTGTCTTCAGTTGCAGATATAATTGCATTAATGGTTACTGAGGTTTGAAGTATTTGTACTAGTCTCACTGCTGATGAAGACTGCTGCCTGATAAATGGTGCGGGTACATTGTTCCTTGTGTGTTGTTTGTGGTCCAGATGGAGAGCAAGCGGCAACGCGTGGAGGATGGGCTGGAGGATAGTATCTTGAGTGTGGACTCGGCTCCACCGAGTCCCAGTCAGAGTGAGGTGAGCAGATGTGTCTAGATGCTGCTAGTTGCTGTAGCGCTCGTTGCTGCTACAGTTGTTAACTAACACCTCTGACATAGATAGTTAATGTAGTATCTCTGTGCAAATAGATTAATTCTTTATTTATAAAAATAACTGTACAACTATATTGTTCCCCGTAATATTGCAATAGTAAGTTTTTTTACCAAAAATAAATTATTGGAACATAATTTTTTTAGTGAAATATAAATTTTAATATTACAATTCAGATCTAAGTATAAAAAAAATTGGCCAAGTTTCACATATGGTAAGTACTCATAAAAAATTGTGTAGAATAAGTTTTGTTTGAAAAAGTTTTCTTTTAATTTATTTATTTAAAGTAATTTGTTTTTACATTGATTCTCAGTCAAAAATTAGTTTTTGTGTGTTCATAAAAAAACATTTTTGCAAATTATTTTATGGCTATCAGAGAAATGAAGAAGCCTTATCAAATTTAGCAATTTAAGGTGTCAAATTTTATGTTTTAGATTTATTGTTATGACTCCTATAGTAAAACGGTTCTCATTATGAGTACAGTATAACTTATTTACTTTAAGTTAACTACTTTGTCCAAGAAAGTATAGCCTACTAAATTTTGTCACTGTGGTTCTTATTTACATAATTTTCTAAAAAGGAGTAGGTTCAGAAGTTTGTCTTAGTGATGAACTTCTAACGGAATAATAAAATTGGAACATTGTCATATAAATGTATTAATTAGTATTTTAATAAACATTTTAACTGTATCAAATTGAACTAAGACGTCAGAAATTTTATAAAGTTAAGAATGCCATTTTTGGTGTCAAATTGAGCTGTATTGGGGGGTAAATCTCCTTCTTTCTGCCCCTTCCTTCGGAAGACTCAATAAAATATCCTTTTGGACAGGAATTTGAATAAATTGTGATATGTGCTAAGCATGTACAGTATTATTAAAAAATCTTATTTCAGACACTACTTTTCTCAAATGTTAAATGAATAGTATGGTACAGAATTAGCTAGCGTTTTGAAGGTGTAGAAATATCAGTAATGGAATACCGTTCAGCTAAGATAGTTTTCGATGTTACTATCTGATTTGGTGACAATTAGTTTAAACAGTTTAGAAGTTTTAAGTATGTTTTTGTGTTGTTCTATGTTTTATTCCCACCTCATAAAAGAAATAGGTGGGTAAAAAATGTATAACAAAGTGGTAGTAATTAAGAGTTTTTATAAATTTTTGTATGTTTATTGTATGTTTTGAATTTAACAGGTATTACCAGGTGAGATAGTGTGGGATTGTATCCAAAAACATGTGTTTTATTAACTGTGAGGGCAAAAATGTAAAATTCTATGTTGAATATAGGTTTTTAACCAAAAATTTTTCCTTCCATTGCTTAAAGATCTTTGCCATATGTGAAACCTAGCTCTTAATAAGTTTATAATTGTGATTCAGTCTCTGTTATTATTTTGTATGAAATTACTAAGTACATATTTAGTACTTGTATTTGTCATGAAGCTAGCATTTTAAAATTAAAAATACAGAGTGTAGAAGTTTGCATAACTAGCATGTGTGTTGTTTGGTAGCACTACTGTTCTCAGTAGTGAAGGCGGTCTTGTAATATGACCTGATGTAATAATGTCCTGCCAGGTGTCCCAGGGCAGTGGAGTGCCTGTTCAAGATGAGACTAGTAACGAGGGACTGGTTGTGGATGTCGATAGTCCGTCTTCCATGCAGCCTCAGAGTGAGTCATGCTTCTCATTACTTACATCTTGTATTTTCATGTTTATGCTGTTTGTTTGCTTGTATGAATGTTCTGGCAGTGTGTTGGAATATTCAGATTAACGGCATTTAAACGTGGTTATAGTTCTGAAGAATGTGTTGATAGATACATGAAAAAAAAAAATTAAAAAACAAAATGTTTTTCGGAGTGAGTAGTGGAAAATTAGAAGTGGAGGTATTGTAAATATTTTATCAACTACTGTACGTGAGTGAAAATTTCTTAAAAGGCATAAAGTAGTTTTTTAAATGCATCAAGTTTAGGCTTCGCAATTACATCATCCTAAATATATTTCCTTTGCAAAATGTTTGTTCTTTATTAAGTGAGCATAAACTATCAACTGGGATAACAGTTTAGTCCGTAAAGTGTCTTCAGAAACATATTGTCTTGAGTTTATGTGTTTAGTTTTAATTAAATTTATTTATGTATCCTGTTTAACAGTGAAGACATCTACAGTTTATTTACTTTTCACAAGGTGACATTCATGAATATTTAATCTTTTTAATGGTACAGTCCACTTAAATGGAAAATAAATATTTGACTACTATTTTAAGTAAAAGTAAAAGCAATACATTTAAAGCAATAATTTTTTAGTGTTTAGTCAACTGCAGTAAAAAAAAAATTAGTTTAAATTATTGATTATAATTTAAAATTCCTCTTGAAAAATGGACTCAATATTTTTAGTTTAAGTCAACTAATAGAAATTCAATTGAAACTCGATTTTACGAGGCCTGACTGTCCCCGAGAATGACCACGTAAAGTAGCTTCCTCCTAAAATCCAGTGCTTGCAAAGTATGGGTTAGGCCTCATGCCCGAGAATGACCTCATAAAATATCTTCCTCCTAAAGTCCAGTGCTTGTAAAATGGGGGTTAGGCCTTATGGTGCCCAAGAATAACCTTAAAATAGCTTCCTCCTAAAATTTAGTGCTAGTAAAATGGGGGTTAGGCTTCACAGTATCCAAGAATGACCTAACCAATAATCGAAAATTTCCGTATTCCTTGTACTGCCAGCACTAGTAGTTGGTTATAAATTTTCAAAAATTGTCCCTTCCTCTACTTTTTTTTTTTTTTGATCATGAAATAACCAATTAAAAATATTGTTGATCATACTTCAGAACATTATTTAATCACATACATAGGTTATGCTGGATTAATAAAACTGTGCCTCTCAATACACATTAGGCAGACATAGCCTCTGTTTATTTAGAAAATACACTGATTAAGTTAGTCCACTTTTTGGTTTATTTTGCTACCTTTGTCTCTCCGATCAGGTGCAGTTTAAGTTCCTTTAGTTTGTATTCCAGCTTCTAGTTGTATAATTCTCTGTTATAAAGTTTTGATAATGTGTGCATGTACACATGATATATTCAAAATGAAGATACCTTCAAATGTGGCATACTGTTTTGAAATGTCCTGCCTTTAAATAGAATGGTACACCAAGGTAAGTATGTACATAGTTGAGTAAGTAGTAGGACTTAAATAAGTATTGTGTACCTGTTTCAAATTTCCGCTGTTGATGCTGAGTGATAAGAACCAGAGTGCCAGGCTCAACGAGAAACTTATTGCCTCTATTCACAGCACACTAAACTGGGGCACAAGGTTGTCTGTCTTTTTTTTTTTTCCGAAACTTTAAGTGGTGACCCCAAAATTTTATTTTTGGATAAAATGAAGTGAAGACCTACACACACATCTCGTTTTGCACTTTATGAATTCAGAAGGTAATTTTGGAGTTTCAGCATTCTAAAAGAGCAGTTTTTAGGCAATTTGAAGGATAACAAAATAATGTTTGTAACAAGCATACTGAGTTTTAAAAATAAGGTATTTTAAAGTGTGCTTCCTGTTCGTTAGATAACCGCGATAGGAATAAGTTAAGTGGTTTTGAGTAAAAAAGGATTAGTATGACACGCTACAACTCTGTCCATGTGCCAGGTACCCAAGACTCTTGAGGGCTCTGCCTAGCTGGCAGGCTGTCATGGAGATAAAACGGAGAGTAAGAGTTAAAAACGTTTTTTCTCTATGGGTTGGTTTTAAAGATATTCTTTTTCGTACAAAAAGTTTTAGACAAGAAATTTCTTTAAGAATATAGCTATAGGTACATTTGAGGATATTGGCCAGTTGTTATTTTTCATACAAAAAAGGTGATGTTAAAATGTGCTGTTATATAAAGATTATGAGAGATTGTTTTCTTTTTCTTGGATATTTCTTCCATCATGCTATTCCTTAGCAAATGTATTGTTGCCCTGCTACTGGAAGTGTAACTGTCTTACTTGCATGGAGTTAGGACCATATTTGAAGGAGGACTTGAGAGATTTTGGTCAGCACTCAATATCGAGGTCATTGGTTCTGGTGAAAGGTGGCTTGATGCGAGTATGGAGCAGTGCCAGAATGAAGGGGCGGGGGAAACAGAAGATACCCGAGAAAACCCACCAATCAACAGCATTGTACGGCATGATTCCCACATGTGATAATCCAGGGACCGACCGTGCTGGGAATCGAACCCAGATCGCCTTGGTGGGGGGCGAATGGCCTGACCACTAAGTCCATCGAGGCCTCCAAAGACTGTAAGGATTGAACATTTTATCAGTATTTCTGGAGAATCAATTTTTTGGGGAAATGAAACATTTTTCTCACTCAAGTGTGACAAGATGTTATCACTCAATATGAATTTTGAAATGTCACAGCTCTTACAGTCTTTATTTTCAATACAGAGAGTAATTACATTAACAGTGAATTTTCAAAATTGAAAGAGTCAATTATGTTGAGATAATTTGTTTTATTAGTTTACTTTCACAGCCAGTTATAGCGATACAGGTTAGATTCTTAATTCTTTGTCTGTTTCAAACTTCCACGCTTGACACTTGGAAACAGCAAAGCAATAAGAGTCGGAGTACCATGCTTGACTGGAAACATATCTCTTCTATTCACAGCTCATCAAAATGGTGTGCACGGTTTTCGTTGTAATCGTTTTTCTATCGGTGACCCTAAAATTGTATTTTATTATAGTATGAAGTAAAGACCAACGCATGCCTCTCACTTTGTACCTTACGAATTCGTGTGGTATTTTTGGAGTTACAGCAGTATAAAAAAAAGCAGTTTTAACAATTTTGAGAAGCCCGAAATTCATTTTTTTAACGGGTGTTTTGAATTTTCTAATATGTAGAAGATATTTTCAAGTGAGTATTCTTTTCATATATAAACATAATACGGATAAGCTAAGTGGTTTCATTTAAAAAAGAATATGCTTGACCCGTTACAACACCGTTCATTGCCAGGTGAGGGCTTCTCTTAGGTGCTTTGCCTACCTCATAGCCCTGGTGAGAGAAAGGATAGGTAAGTACTTGTTAAATTATATTCAGTGAGGCTCAGTCAACTTTCATGATATTGTTTTACAAATAAAGTGCGGGGAAAATTATGATCAGAGGTTCTTGAGTGTTTTTCGAGAATAAAAATACTTTGTATTTAAGTGAGTATTTTTTAAAAAGTTGTATTTACTCGTAGTTTTAAGGGTATTTGTAAAAATAGCCTCAAATATTGTATAGTAATGTTTGCTGCACCGCAATAAACAAAGTCAGTGGTGGCATCTATGCAGATACAACAGGTACGGAGCACCACTGAATGTAGTTTAACATGCAATTCCCTATCCATACTAGTGCCAATGTTCTGGAGTAGACAGCGCTCTTAATTTGTTCCACAAATAAAGATCATTAGTGGTGCAAAACAGTTCATTGAAACAACTAAACTAGATTGGTTACTGAAAATGGTTTTGTGCTTTATTCTCAAAAAAAGTATAGGAGCAGAAGTGAATTTTCGCAGTATGGTATAAATGTTTGTTAAGATTTTTAGTAGAACATGTTATTCTTTGAAGTGTGCACCTTATCATTTGTACCTGACACAGTCTCTCTCGTGTTTATTTGTACTTTTGCCTGTGTAAATACATTTGTTATTGAATACAAATTACTATTTTCATAAAGTTGTATCAACAACTCAGTGTAGAGAAGCAGGGGTATACTCATAGCTGAGCCAATCAGGGTGTGAAATGATTTCAACATAATATTCTGGGTGTGTTAGGTTTAACCGTACGTGAAAGGTATAGCATCATTGTGGTCGACATTGTTGATGAGGACTGCAGTGCCCTTCATAACAACATGTGATGCGACTGAACCTCAGAAAGCCTAGAATATTTCAAGAGGGTATGAAGGTAAACGTGGCAGGCAGGATGTGGAGGGAGCGGGCACATGTCATGGTCCCTGGGCCGGTGTCTAGAGTCTTGAGGAGGTTTGAGGGTGGTGTCAGGGTGGGGGTCGGGGAGGGATATGTCCAGCGGAGCATGCAGCCCTGCCTGCCTGGTCTGTGGCCACCGTCCAGAACCTCGTGTGGCAGGTTCAAGGCCCTTCTTTATTACAACCATGCTGCCTCCTTCATCCCCCAGCTAGCTACCTAGCTAGCTGTTCAACTGGCAGTATTACCAAGTACCTTGTATTACACCACCACACACATATTTCCCAGCATGGCCAAGCATGGAAGTAATCCACCTAGTGAGAAATTATTGTTAACCATGACACACAATAACATGTTTGTACTATTCTATGTGGAACTTTGTATGTAATTTGTATAGGTATCTTTAATGTATACTGCGTAGAGATTTGAAACAAGCTAATCACATGCACTTCTCACTAGGATTGCTAGCAAGAAGATGTTTCCAATAATCACACAGTGTCTGGTATTGGAACATAGTGTATTTGGTATTACCTCTTCTCACTTGATATCTTCCATGATACGTACCCCAACATCAACTTGGTACAGATTACAAGTAGTGTGCAGTTTAGTTAATATGTAAAGAGGAATTACTGAATAAACAGCTCTACAAGGAGATGGTTCTAAAAGGAGGGAGGGATCAAGATTACAGATTACCTGAAACTAGACAAGGAAAGAAAGGGACATGATTCAAGAACAAGGTAAAGGGCTCTGCCTATGTATATTGCTTCCACTGAGTTTAAATGGGAATCAGTATTAACATTATTTTTATCCATTTTGTCTACTTTGTCCTCATTAATGGGTGTGGCATAACTACCCAAACATGGTGTCTATACGTACTAGTTTTTAATCACATTTCTTGGAATAAATTTTACTCCTAGAACAATTATATGCTGAGATACATGTATACACACAACCATGTCTTGCACGCGAAGTCTTGTTAACGATCCATTTTAAGTGACAATTTTACCCTCTACACAAATTCTTCCATTGTGGTGATTTTTACGTATTTGATGTCCTTGTCTAGCACATCAACGGTTTTTTTTCCTCTCGAGAAACTGCTGAATGTATTCTCTATAATATGTTCATATATTTAAAGAACAATCATTGAAATCAATGGCTGTATTTTTTAACATATGGCTCACTTGTTAGTAACATGTTATCAAGCCACCTCAAAACGGACTCAAACGTAATTTTGTAATACGGTATGTAAAAAAAAACATCAGTCATATTCGTAAAACAAAACTGAAGAAGCTACAGTATGACTTTACGCCATATGTTAAAGAAGATAAGATTATAGGTTCGCCCCATCAATTCCCACAAAAGGAACGGTAACAGCATAAAGACGGTATTATTCATGCCACTAGTAGCAGCGTCGTAGTTCTTGTTTCCGGCCAGTCGAAAACAATCATACGAGGACTCCCTCGAGCTCGCATTAGATATCGCAGACATTGCTGACGTTGTTTTGGAAACTTTATTGAGAGCGTGCCACAATATATAGTGATGTGTCGTCAGCAGGTGTTGAAGAGAGAGCAGTTGAAACAACTAGCAGCATCTGTACAACTGACTCAGTTCGACACAACTGAGCCACCTTGTCGTTAGACCAGCCGCTGTGAGTAACGTGTGCGCCTGATACGAGAGTAGGATGCTACCCGCAGAGTTGGAGTGTGACACTGGCTAGTATACGCGACCAGGCGCGTGGCTAGCCAGTCGTGGCGGTGTGAGCTGACGTTATAGGATATAGCCTACATGTTAAACATTAGACGGTGCTTAGTCATTTTTAATATTAGCGCTTTCTGAAGAAAACCATTATCTGTAGTGAGAAGAGAATATTGCTGCAGGAATGAAAACGTAAGACAAATTAATGAGATGATGGTTCTAAGTTTTTTGATAGTGAAAACACTTATTTGTTGAACCTGAAAGAACCTGAGTCACACCTAGATGTAAGAACGAAGTCAGTGCCGGCATGTATGTAGGTTCTATAAGTACTAAACCACATCTTATGTGATTCAATATTTGTATTGCATGCACCAGTGCTCCCAGTTAGACAGCACCCTTAAAGTGACAATGTGGTGGAAAGTTTTTTTTTTTTTTTTTTGCACGTTCTAAGTCTAGAAGAGCGGAGGCTGTAAGGATGACACATCACTCCTCACGCTAGCCTCTAGGCGCAAGTCACTGTGAAGTCTTCTCACCTGCAACTGGCCTCTTATAAGACATCCGGTGGTGATCCTGTCATTTTTGACGTACAGTAAGCGGGCCTGACTTCTGTAGCATTAAAAGATATTATTTGCATATTTGGTAGCCCTGAGTAAAGAAATTTACTAGTGATACGTTCCAGATAGTAGGCATCCGGAGGAATTATTACATAATTTAGCAGTGTAACATACCATAGTCGACTGGTGTTCGTACTCACGAATAAACATTTCATTTATTTTTCGCCTTTTTTTTTTTTAATTAATTGAAAGAACTGTTATCTTTGTGTGTGTGTTTAACTTGCTGCGACGCGCTCTTATTGATAATGCATGATTATTAAAGTTGTGATTGTTGCATGGAGTAATAATTAATTAAGTGGTAAGTTCTGTTTTCCCGGGTACCACGTCGTTGCTGTCCTCTCCTGGCGGACCGATATTCTACTGGCATTATTGGTAGTGTTCGTAAAGATTTTATGCCCGCTAACCGTTACAATATTTATATAGAGATCACGCCGAAGGTCACGTAAGCTGCTGCGTCGTCAGCAGACTACCAAGTTAACTGCGACGTTTTCAATAATTTTTAAATAATACCCATAGGCGTCCCAACGCTTAAACCAGATTTAACCGGCGGTATCACTCCGGCCCGTCGTCCTTCGCGGCTCATCAACGTCTCCTTAAACCGTTAATGAACTTTGCTCCTGGTTGGCGTCAAAATCCCCGCCACTTACTCTGTAGGCTTCGGTTCAGTTGGAACAATCAGGAGCCAGCTTCCGACAGATGGCTCCACCCCTCGAGGACAGCAACTTCTTGCCATTGTCGTATTTATTGCACAGTTATTTAGTTTAACTATGGTGCACTCAGAAAATTACCCTAAATGCTTTTATTAATGGCTAAAGTTCCTTATATCTTAATTAATGAACTATTCAACATTCTCATTGTAAAGACTACAGGCTGGCTTTCCTCTCCTCACGTCCAACAGTTATGCGGTAACTGGAGCGTGGGTGGGGGCGAGAATGCCCACATACTTGCCACGCATCTGCTCGTTTCCACAATTACAAAGTATATACAAATTCATGTTTTTCCCTATAAAATTTGGTACCCTGTCAAATGGTTGACGAAAGTTATTTCATCATCATCCTTACGTGGTGTCGAGGAGAACTAATGGTCGCAAGACATATTTATGACTGCATCTGGAATTTATGACAATTGAGTATCGCTTGGTGGCTATTAATCTTATTAATTGCAGTGCCACTGTATGGGACGTGTTACAATATTTACTTATTTATGTTTCGTCGGCAGAACCGTGCACCAACAAGCAGCCTATGATCACAATGTTGAATGTGTGTTCTACCTGTACGCTTACTTACGAGCCTCATATATAGTATAAGCATTACCGTTTTATATGTTATATGTTTGCCCGTCTGATCAGTATATAAATATGTGGCATACTTTGTACGTTACTGTGTGTATATTCAACCCTACAACTTGCTGGTTGTTCATTTTACATCTTGCAACATCGGAATTTTTGCTAGACAAGTCCACATAGTACCCGTTTTTTTGGCAAACTCAGTGGAACGTGTAAAGAGAGTTTGGAACATATAAGGGGAGCTAATGATTACGGTGCATGTGGTTATGGCTGTGGGTCAGTGGGAGCTGTCAGGATCACTGAAGGATGATGGTGATCTTTGAACGATTCTTGCAATGGGTTGGTATTATGTATAGAACCGATATCATGGACATACGCCATTGCTTGCGAATGTTGCCGTCTTGCAGAAAACATCCACAATAAAACGAAAAAACAACAACAAAAACCAACAAAGAAAAGTCGAGCGTTAGCTGTTGTCAACAAACAAATAACATACATACAGTCCTAGAGA
>PNEQ01089068.1:0-38541 GCA_003012365.1 Medauroidea extradentata | reverse complement strand
TACCCTGGTCACTCTAGCATCTAGGATAGCGAACTGCCCTTGTAGATCCTCCCTGGTTTGTTCCACTACTGATTGTACTTCCTGTAACCTATTTTCTGTCTCTGTTCTGAGTTCAACCATTTTTGTATCAAGCCTACTTGCTATTTCCTCACCCTGTTTCACTACCTTCTCTTCCAACTGAGTGATCTGCTGCACAATATTTTGTCTCAGCTGTGTGATTTGCTCTGCAAGGTCACTAGATAGGTCTTGTCTTAATTGAGTACCCTGATCTGTCAGGCTCTGTCTTAAGCGTATGTTTTCGTTCTGTAGGTGCGAAAACTGCTGCCTGTAATTGAGCAATTTGTTTGGTTAGGTCCTGATTTTGTTGGGCAAATTGCTGGTCTAACCTCAGTGATAGCTGCTGTATCATGGCAACTATGTTAAGTTCGGGTGCAGTAGATGATGTGTGAGTTGTACCAAATTGAGTAAGTAGTGTACTGTTGCTATGAGATACTTGGTGAGTAATAGGAACAGGTCCTGCCCCTCCAGCTAGCTCGTCTGTGTTCAACATCTCACCTGTCACTTGTGTCACCTGGGTCTCAGTCTGTTCTGGCTCTGATGGCTGCTCCATGCTGGCAGTGTCTGTATCACTGTCCTCACTTGAGTCTGCTTCTGGTTTACGAGAACTTCTCAACCAGGGTGTTTTTGTTGGTGTCTGATTTGCCATAATTCTACGCAAATAACTCTAAATCGAGCCCCGCGTTGATAGCGCCGCTGTAACGAGTTCTAAGGTGTGTACTTGGAGGCACCAAAGTAAAAGAACAAAAAAAATACAAAAAAAAAACAAAAAAAAAACAAGCAGAACATATGGAATAAATAGATGTCAGTAATACTGATTTATTAACGAAAATTCTTAATTAGCTGACTGATTAAATAATAACTAAATGAAAAAAGAATTAAATTAGACTGATGAAGTAGTTACTACCACATCCTTACAACAATTAAATTAATGAAATTAGGTGATATTATAGCTGTTGAAAAGTAGAGTTTATAGTAGGAAATTGATTGAGGTTATTATAAAATAAATATAGTCCAAGATGGTATTAATTAAAATTACTGAATTTAGACTGTTTCTCCAACTATTACTGCAGTGTTCACTAGTTAGTTCAGTAAAACAAGTAATTAAAATATTCGCAAAATTAACAGTTCAGAATAAACGTATCAATTATGTACTAATGCTCCGGCATAGCTTAAAATTAAAATCTCAGTGAGGTGAGCATGAGAGCCTTGATACTCTCGGACCTCTGGTCTTAAGAGGTTTGCACAGACCATACGAACGTCGGACTTTAGCTGAGAAAAACCATTTCTCACGGCACCAAAACACTTCAAAGTTGGTGATTACCTGGTCACAGACGTAGCTGATCTCTTGACCTATTAAGACAAGCTAAAATTCCGTGTAATACCGCTTATATGGTCCCGTGGCGTCGATGGCGTCACCTCTGGCGTCGGCGCGTCGCCAGCTTGGTTGCTTGAACACTTCAGGAAAAATTAAAGTTATTGTCGAATAACTCTTCCTTTCATATTATTCCGACCCATCGCCGTGACACTGCTATCTTGGCCCGCAAAAGCTAATCAAAATTAAGATGACGCTCGTAAATTTAACAGTAAAACGTGCGGACGCGAGCTGACACGTCCATTCGCGTCAGTCGCCGGGCCAAGAATTCCATTCGAAGCCTCGGAAAACTTTCAAAAACCCCGGCTATTTCTCAAGCCTAACTAGAATACTTCCAAAACGTCTGGGTTCGAGGCTAAAACGAAAGAAATCGCGATCAAACCGAAACGAAAACTAAACAAAAAGAGAAAAACCAACATTCAAAACACAACAAAAACAAAATAAAATTAAGTATTGGATGTGAGTCCTGACCTGATAAAATAATGTAAATAACATTAAAATAGCTAACTAGGAAGAGGCAAATTAACTATCATTCTAGCCAAAGAGAAAATGTAAACATTAGGTTATAGACTACAACAAATAGAAGTACATAAACAAACAAAATATTTAGGTTAAGTTTAAAAACATAAACAAATAAAATAAATAAGCTATCATTCTATCGTAACACCTTATTTTTTTCTATGCATTCTATAGCGAAATGCTATGTTGTCATTTCGGAATAGAAAAAAAAACATTTATATCAAATTCAGCATAAATGATAGATGGTTGCCATAATAAACATATGTAACCAATAATATCGAACATAGTACACGTTCTTCGATAATTTCGAGTTTTAAGTACACAGTAACTCAGAAAACAGGCGTGAAATTATCACGTGTTACACTGACCATAATTATGCCAGGAAGTCTTCAGCAGCTGTAGACCGACACACCATTATGAAGCCCGCCAAACTAAAATTCTCCCGTGGCACGCTGTCGCCAATATGGCAGCATATAATTGTGCTTATTTCCCCAGTGCAGCCAATGTCATAAATAGTACACTTGTTAAAAAAAAGCTCCGGCATGCCTTTTCGCTTCTCTGTACCTAGATAATTTATGGCATATGCGAGATAGAACAGTACGAGTGGAAGTGTGATCATAAAATATCGGTTTGATGCGAAACCTGGCACCATAAGTCATTTTTTTTTTTTTAAGAATGGTATCTGCATGCACACTGCAGATTCATATATCGCCAAACAGCCAACGTTACAAATTGCATTCGAGCAGAAGTGACCCGTATCTAAAGAACAACTGCTGTTTTTATGTAAACAGTGATGCCAACACAACTGGCAGAAACTCAGACTGTATGTGGATTGACGGAAGTGTTTAGCTCTGAACGGCGGATTATAGTGAGATCTTGAAGTGTGAGTGAAGCAACTGCGGAACGCTACGGTAGAAGAAAGGAAGGATAATTTCGAGAATATCATCTGAGTGTAAAGAATTATCATTTTGTATGTAAATGTATTACAAATAATTGTCGCAGATATTTTGTGCAGCTGAGAACCAATGGGACCAAATTTCATTAAACGAACCTTCTGTAATAAATAGACTGTGCATAAGTGTTACGTCAGAGTTAAAAAAATTTTATATAATTTTTTTGAAAGATACTTTTTTTGTAATTGTATAAACTAATTGTTCAAAAAATGCAGAAATAGCTTAAAATACTTACATATTATTAGGAACACCGGTAAATCACGAAAATATTTAACATAGTCTCTGATTAACAGTAATGAATCTTAATCGTGACAAGTGTAAACAATAATTTTGGGTAAATCACACATGTTCTGTGTTAAAACTTTACAGCCTAACTGAATTTGTTCAAGAGTGAAAAATTGCTTCAAATAAAAGACGGTCAGTTTCGATAAAAATACCTTGTCCATCGTGTTTTGATTTATGCGACTTAGTTACTTGACAAATTTCCCGATTTGTCACAAGCGACACAGTCAGAAAACCGGGTGATTCATACCAATCATAATTAATACCCATACCTCACCTGGGAAGCTGATGCATAATTTATGAAGCTAACAATGTTGGTTTAAACCTCTGTACCATTGCGTTTCTCGTAATAGTGAACTAGACTGGCTGTGCGATGAATTCGGTTTCGGCGAGTGTCAAATACACCCCGAAAATTACTGGACACTAAAAACGGTTTCCAATAAGTATGTTCAGTACTGGACGTTATTTATTACAAGTGCAAATTTTTAAAGAGATTTCGCAATAGTACATAACCACAGTGATATCTGACGTTAAATCTAAACGTATTGTTTATTTTTAACACAATTTTTTGTAAATATTTTAACGCTAATTGCAGTGTCACCAGTTATTATAATTTTTCTTTAATTTTCAAAAAATGATTTAGCAAAATGAGACTTTTTGACAAAAAATATTTTTTAATCCAAACATATATCTAAAATATTTCAACAGCTCCACATATTTACAATTTTTGGTAGCAGTATCTGAGTAGAAAATGTTGCTCATTATGTTTTACATTGTTTTTATTATAAAAACAACAAAAAATTTACTCTCGAGAATTCTTGAACAAACCTTCCTCGTAATAAGTTTATTTAGTGTCCGTGTCCAATTGTAAATCCTGCCGTCCAAAGTTTGCGAAATCTCCTATATACCACGTGTGCTGTCAGTGTCACTCTGGAAGGAACGAAGGATCATCGCACCGTGTACACAGATGCACGTTTTGTTACTTGGTGGAGTGATCCCACTTGATACCCTGGTATATCAGCTTGGAGCCTTTACGGAGATGCGAGTAAAGGGGAAAGATTCCTTAAAATAGTGTTTACAAAAATTTGCTCCATAGCTCAAATGCTATGTTAAATATTTAAAAGAGTGCTAAATATGAGGTCGAGTATGTCTTTACAGTTATTTTAAGATTATATTTACTGTTTTTATCTTAGTTGTAATTGGACATAAAATAATTATTCACTTAGTTTTGTCTCACTCACTTAAGTTTTAAACGTTCTGTTAGGTGATGGCCACTGAAATACTGGTACTGAATCTCAAAATTAATAAAAGTTTGTATATAATGAGTTAACACAAAATTAATACATTTAAGAGACTAGGTACATCCTTAAGTAGGAACTCAACCTTCAGACTGTGAATCTTTAATTAAAGTAAGTATTGTTCGTAGATTGTTTTAAGAACAATAATTATGTTAAAATGTTAGCAAGAGTGTTTTTGTCACTGGTATAATTTGCTTAGTAAAATTTCAGTAATATTTGTCGGCTACGTATTGGCAAAAGTTGTTACAATTCAGTAATGTGTATTACAACACTAGACAAAATTTACATTACAAAGAGTGAAATGAACATATCAGGTTTAATTTAGAGCTATAAGTGTGTTGCAATGTATGTTAACAATTATTTCCCATAAGTATCTGTACAATTTTACTGAAGTTACACGAAACAGGGTTTACTAATTACTATAGCACAGTGCCTCGTTCCTTCATAAGATGTAACTTATATATATATATATATATATATATATATATATATATATATATATATATATATATATATATATATATATATATATATATGTGTGTGTGTGTGTGTTATTTGTGTGAGATATATAAGAGTGATTTACGTCACGTTTACTGGGGATTAATTACAGATGGTGACATGATTTGACAGGATTAATTACGGACTGTGACACGATTTGACAGGACGGGGACATTGAAATTTATTTATTTTCCTAGTCCCAAACGAATTTAATTTTGCCAGTACGTAGCAAAAATTATGGCATCCTTATTTGCGACTGGAATATCTTATTCTGAATATCTGTCATCCAATAAAGGACAAATCAGCATTTGTTCTGGTTTTTGTAACATGCCGCAATGGGCATAATCCATTTCTTGAGGTGTGTCTTACATCGTGAAACTCTCGTTCTCAATTTGTTAAATGATTTCCAAATTATATTCGGCACATTATAATCAGGGGCCAGTTTCTCAGAGAGAGAGAGATAGAGAGAGAGAGAGAGAGAGAAAAGGATCCTTGATCTGTCTTCCTTATCTTCACACGGGGAACCTCTCGTGGACATCATTTTTAATTAAGTCTACTTGTAAGATTAGGTGAAGCGTGATTTTTAAATGATTCTTGCAGTGGGGTTGTATCATAAACTGTGTTGATTGGTTGGACATACGTCATATTGCTGAGTCACATTAAACCCACAATCTTACAGAACTTATCATTACATCATTGTCACCATTTCAATGCAGCTTGTTTGATCCTTGTCTGTTGTGAATTTCCTTTTTTTTATAAACTAACTGTATTTCTTTTTCTGGATTATTTGTATGTTGGTAGACTATAGCCATGTATTACTTCCTTGGCGTGTTTCTTGATTTTTTTGCTTCTCATTTTCTCATCGTTAGTTTTTTAATACAGCAGTGGGTTTTCTACGTCTCAGTAAAATTGTATAGTTATGGCATACATCCTAAAAATATCTTCCATTCATAATAAAATGATCCGGCAGATAGAATTAATTTGAAAAACACGAGGTTTTTTCACAAGGGAAAGCAGTATCCTTAGTCAGGATCGGACGTGTTTCAAGAGGCTAAATTCATTTGAATATATTCTCGGAAGACTACCACACGAACGTTAACATTGACTGGTACGTTGATAAATATTGAATCAATAAAGCGGCTTTTTCACCAAATGTACCACCTTTCATTTGTTAATCATTATGACGTGTTTCAAACAGAATGTATGAATTCTATGTAGCTGAAAGCCGGGATTGTAGGAACTTACGATCTCAAAGAGCTGGAACTACAATTCTGCAGAGAAATACTTTTAATAAAGGATACCTGGAAAGGTTCATGACATACCGTCGGAACAAAATACCTGACATTTTTCACTTTGTCGAGACGTTGCAATTGTAACTGATCGGTAACGTGGTGCGGATGACATTTTGTAACAAGCTTTTATGAAAACAACAATTTGCTAAGGCATACACTCAATAACTTTTACGTGAGATAAGTGATAATATCAGTCGCTCTCACTTTCTGAAAATGTCATCACTGAAATAAACTGTTAACAATATTTGTTTGCACACAGCGAAATAAATTAAGATAGCAAAATACGTATTTAGCAGAACAAAACATCAAATGTAATACATCTGAGTTCGTTGACCAAACAAAATAGCCTATGTAGTTTAGTCGCCGTAGTACTAACACGTGACAATAAAACATTCTGTCGACATAAATGCAATACTTATTTTTGGAAAAGCCGGCCTCCGTGACGTGGACGTAAGCATGCCAGCCTGCGGTGCGAGAGGTCCAGGATTCGAATCCCAGCACGGGCATAGATGCTAGTGTCGTTTCCGTAGGTTAACATAGTTTGTAAGCTGTCCCTTATTAAGCCTTTCGGAATAAAACCGGTAGCCACTAAATCCTAAAAAAAAAAAACTTGCGTGGAAGATCATAAATTTACATTTTATTGCTGCAACCAAACGTTAGTGTTTGTGCGCGGCGTAGTTTAAAATCACTCCTCAAGAGTTATTTTAAAATCTTCTGTGACATTTATCATTACATTTATAACTGTAAGTGTATTGTTAAAGTTAACAAACAATCCCGAGAAAAAATTCCTTTTGTGATATATGTAATGCTATCTTTGCTTTGGGTTCGTATGGGCTGCCGTTTCACTACATACGCCACTGCCTTGGAAACACACATCTCAAGTTACTGGTACCTACTGTGAAATATGTGACGAATGATTTCTGAGCTCATAGTTAATTTTAGAACAGTGAAGTTTATTCTCTGTAGTACTCTGTTTAAACCTCAGAAGCCAAATATAACTTGGCTGTTTAAGAATGATAGACTATTCTAATAACAATCCAATGAATGAATTGTACTTTCATGTACATGTAAATTAAATTGAAAATTGATAGATTTACGTTTTATACTTTAGGTAGACAACCCCATTTTGTCTGATTTTAAAATACTTTTGAATTTTTTGACCAATTAAAAATTAATATTTCTGCCACGACTAGTTCTCGGCACTCGACTCTACACGGGCGAATGTGGTCAATGTTCTACACGGTTTGGAAGCAACTACGGAGATAAATCAGAGCTGGACGTTACTATTGCCGTCGATACTTCTATCGTCGTGGATAATTATGTTGCCGACGGCGTACGACTCCTCGGCGGAAAAACAGCCTTCCTTCCATCTCAGTGACTAGTGCACGACGTAGCCTCTCAGTAGATTCCTAGACTTCGGCAACAGACGATGGCACGTCCATCTATCTTGGAATTCCCAAATGTTCTATTCCTTCTTTCCCGAACTCACTGTCTGTTCCAAACTTCCCCTGCAGTTATCCCAGTTATCCCTCCGAGCTTAAATAAACTTTCTGAACAAATACTGCAAGAAAGCTATATATATATATATATATATATATATATATATATATATATATATATATATATATATATATATATATATATATATATATATATATATATATATATATATATATATATATATATATATATGTGTATATATACTCACAATGGTGGGTACCTTGCCTGTATTATTTATGAGATAAAATGTAGTATTCCATAAACTTTTTTTAAAAATAATATATAAATAAAAATACTGTCGCACATAGTAAATTTATCAAAATAAGAATTATTGCGCTTTTGGCTCGGAGAGAAATAAATTGCATTGACAAAAGAAACTTAACTTAGCGCTGAACATAGCACAAATGTGTCAAAGTCTTTTGAAGTCTGTAACATAGAGAATTATGACATTTTGCACTACAAAGTAAACACGTAAATGGCTTGCATCTTACGAGTCACATGTACATTTCACTGGAATCTTCGGAACATCAACGTTCAGTCATGGCTATGTTTGCTGATGATAGATCCTGAGTTCGGTAGGTCCCAGGTTTGGTTGTCGATGCTCTCAGGTACTTTTTTTTTTTTTTAGTTCGACACAAAAGTCTGCGCACAGCCAAACTAGTACCCATTTATACTGGCCAATTATTACGCTTGGGAAACAAAATTAAAACAGGAAAGTAATTTCTGTTAAGCAACACAATTATTTGTTCCTGCATGTACAAACAAAGTATCTGGTTTTGCTAAGCATATTTTGTTTAACTCAATCAACATTTCTCTCGTTGTGTTGTAACATCATCACTTATTCTCAAACATACGTATTTCCACTGCTCCTAATTTCTACTCGGATTGTTAAACAGAAAACTACGTATTAAGCTTTTGGTCGTCAAACTTTATTGTAGTTAAGAAGAGGAGAAATTTACAAATGAACATTATGTAACGAGAACAATTGTGCATCCGGTATTGTAGAGACATTCGTTACAAAAAAAATGCCGTGGACTATCGTAGACGAACATCACTTTTGCACGGAAACACGAAGAGACCCACGTGCAATTTATGCGCTCACTGGAACAATAGTCAATGAGAAGTCAGTTGTCTCTGGAATACCTAGAACTCTAGTGTCTAGCGTTAATAAAGTTTGACCCGTTTTTTTTTTCAGCAAAATATTATTTTCCTGCTCTTTGTTAAGAATACACGTTTTCTATGGCTGAAAATAACAGGATATATTTCAGTGCTCGCGAAGTCACCCTTCGGATCACAATTAAAATATTAATCAGTTGTTGCTATAAAATAACAACATTTTCAAAAATGCAAATATTATTTAACTTCTCCGCATATTTCTGAAATCCTCTCGTACTATTCAGATAGTTTTGAAGTTTCGAACTAACATTTGAATGCAATAAAATATCAACTCAGAATTTGCATATTCCTTCCTCATAACCTTCTTTACGTAATAAAGGACTCCTTTTTCTGGGGTAATTATCTCTCACTGACATTCTAATCAAAATAAGGTTATTTCTTGGAGCAACAGCAGGTATTTTTAAATAAAAAATTTAAATAATTTACTTCATAATTTTTTTTAGACTACGGAGAAAATTTTTAACTATTTCATCTTTGTTTGTACAAAAAATGTAACTCACATTGTAGATGTATAGTATCAGTAAAATATTTATTTTTCCTTGCGTTTTCGTACTTTTTAAAATGTATTGTGTGTTTGTGTTGTGATTATTATGCACATCCTGCTTGTCATAAGACACTGTAATCTGGAGTGAATTATATCAATAAACGATTCTATCTTAACCATTGTTGCCATCGAAGGACGAAAATAGACACACTCCTGTTTCAATCTTCTTTGGATCTCATCGGGTGAATGTACGTTGCAGATTCCAGCAACCAACTTACAATACAGTCTGCAGATTTTCTCAGTCTTAGAGGTTGACGTAACGGTCACACTCAGTGTTGATACCTTAATAAACAATAAACGAACCCCTTGCAGGATTCTTTCAAAGCTCACATACTAAGTTAAGTAGTTAATAAGTGAATAGAGGACCTTAAACGTCTAAATTTACTGTGATGACGGACATTTGGAACTCAGAGAGCGTAAGCAAACAGGGCTTAGTAATTATTCATCTTAACCCTAAACAGTAGCAATGAAACAGAAATGATCAGATTTGTAGACCCACCACCAAGACTGAAGGCCTTCTCTTGAAACTGGTCGGAAATGGCATGATATCACTACATCTGGTAATTTTTGGTGAAAACAATAATGCAACAATCTGTGTCAATGCATAACCCTCACATCTGCATCATAGCTTCGTGGCTATTGGCAGAGTGTATTTGTGAAGAGAAGTAGTTCTTTCGACTGTCAATGAGAATAATGTTACTGCGACACTACATGTCTGTGGTTTGTGGGTAGATCTCCAAGACCTTGAGAGTTAAAAACAGCCAATCAGTGACCATGAAGCAGAGCTTAAGATGTGCACATGAGACATTGAAACGAAATGTTGCACAATTATTTCACCAAAAATCACCAGCTATAGGTATCACGTATGAAAGGGTAAGGAGGTATAAAGTCTAGAAAGTACGATAGCAAAGTGAAAATTGCGAAGGAAAGTATCTGATTCATCAAGTAATTGAAATATTTGTTGAAAATAAAATATAAAGCGTAAATCTACCCAACTTCATGACACTAAGGCTCGAGCATGGATGTTGTGTTACCTTTCACCACAGTTCTCCCTGATCGGCTTTTAAGACCTCGTTAAAAAGTCGTGATACCGTCTCAACTGTCACTTTTTGGCTTCAGTACCAGAAATATGCCAAAAAAATATTATAAATACGATCTTATGCTTGACAGATTATTCACGTAATGTTGAAACTACATATACCTGCTGCTACCTGTTGGTTACCTAGTGATCTATATGTACAGATCCTTCCAAATTTAGCTTCTATATTTTTGTATTATATGTTACTATATCTTATTTTACCCGATATCCATAAACGATATTATGCTAGAAATTAAAAAAAAAAAAACTGACTCACTTAGAGCCTACCGAAATGAAATACTTCACACTGAAGGATAGTGTTGAAGACATTCATCAAAACGGCATTTACATTTTTGTATATTTAAACATTTCAGAAAATCGCTGATTTTTAAAATTCCAAATGTAGTATTTTTCAATACAAAATAAAAATCAATGCGTTTGTATTTACGTATTGACGTAGCCCGTAGTCTTCCTTCTGTTCTTCACTGCGAATTATTTTATTTCGGTACGTATGTAGTTTTTCTTTCCAGCATAAAACCGTTTCATGCAAATTTGGACTTTGACATGCCATCGTACAAAAGACTACGAAATATGAAAAGTTTTCATTACAGTAGAAAAGAAAAGTCACAATGTATGTCTACAAAACAAACAATAACTTGTACGAACATGAAAATTATCACAACCTTTAAAAGCCCAGTTTACTCCGAAAAAATAACAGCAACAAAATTAGTTACAAAATGTTATCAACAAATTCTTAGCTATGGTACACTATTTTATAGCAATGTTGATAGCAAATGTGGTATTAACGTTGCTGAAAATAACCAATGTTAGTAACAAAGTTGTAAGAATGATGAACGGAAGTTAATAACAATGTTGATGGCAAAAATGCTTACAACATTGCTGATAACATTGCTAGTATTTTTTCTTATCAACAAACTTTGATCTAGACCGCGTTAGAATAGGTCAGGAAAACAGTGGTATGAACTGTGTTGGTGACAACGTAATTAAAATATTTCTAAAAGTCATAACTTTTGTTGCTAGCAAATGTTTTCAACTAAATGTTAGTAACAAATGTTATTAAAATTTTTATAAATATTAACAAAGTTAATAACAGAATGTCGGTAACAATGGTGATAACGTGATGTCAACAATTTTCAAGCATTTATACATCATTTTTAATAACTTTGTTGAAAACACTTGTTTTGAGCAATGTTATCGTTTGTATAAACTGGACTTAAAATTGTCTGTGAACCTTCGTAGACGTGCATGATCTGCCCGACTATTAGTAACGGTGACCTTTACGTACAGTTTGTTGTGAGATATGCAGTTTTTGTCCGCTAGCTGGAGTGGCTTCATCAATACTATCCGGATTTATAGGTCGAGCCTCGCATGCCACGGGCCATTGAGCTTCTCGCTCGCTCGCGAGGGTTGATCGTAAATTGGATAATACTTTGGTTCCGCCAGCGCCACACGGGGATTTCCCTCGCGCATATTCTCCTTCTATTTTCACTTTATTTTAATATCCCTGGGGGATTTACCCACCCCTGTTGCTACCATGTCGCTTCGCCTTCTGGGTAACCCTCATCTTCTAAAACGTTTTAAATCTTGGTCAGCTTTTACCGAAAGATCTTCCTCGAACTATACTGAGCACCAGCGAAGATCATAGTGGAAGCGAGAAAGAAAACTGACTTATAGGCTGGCCATGGTAAAGTTACTACTTTTAAAACTGTCCCAACAGACGCCAAGCAATACATAAATAACTAAATGTGTATGCATGGTTGTTTTTCTTCAATGCTTTCCTACCATTCAACCGTTTGCATCGAAACTTTGGTCATTTGTTATGGGCGTACCCACGAATGTAACTGGCAGAAAATTTAATTTGTGAAGAGTTTAGGGGAGGGGGCGAAAATTGATAAAGGGGCAGAACTGGGACCCAAATATAGTTAGTAGGGAAACACTTTACTTTGGTGAGTTGTGCGTCAACCTAGAAGATTTCAGTCAAAATAATGAGGAGGGGGGAGGAGGTTGATAAACGTGATAAAGAGGAAGTTCAAGGTGCCCAAAATTTTAATTGGCATTGCAATTTATACCGGGACAGCTGGTGATAAATATATTTAACTGTGTTCTCAGGTGTTAACTTTACTAATCAATGAAGCATGTATAATTTGTTTATGAGTCGTATAGCAATGCTGTTATAATAATAACAGAGTAAATATAGAAAGAGTTCATAAGAAAGTTAGCAAGGCATTACAAAGGGTTCACTTTTCCGTAATCAGACTACAGCTACCAGAAAAAAAATTACGTTCCAGTAATGACAGGGAAAACATTCAGATGAAACTAAAAATCAATTACTGGATGTAGAGACACACATGTTTATAATACATTAATACATTATGGAAAGTCGGTGTGAATGTGGATAGGGCTCAAAGCTATACTTGAGATACACTTCTTTGCTAATCTGGCTCATAGAATTGATAAGATCAGATGAGAGGAGGGCGAGCAGTGATGGGACGAGGACGAAGGATGAACAGGAAGATGCCAGAGAAAACCCATCGTCATTTCCTTGCCCAATCCCCTTCGGGCTTCGTGAGTGGTTATACAAGTCGTTGGAATCACGTGAGAATACAAGATTAACTTATTTGTATAGTTAGACGTGCTAGAATTTTTGTTAAATATTTGAATTTATTAGTCTTTTTTTAATAGCTAGGTTATATTTTTGACAATAATATCCCGTAATAAATGTCGAATCCGTGAATGAATTTGAGAAAGTTTTTTTTTTGTCTGAAATATCAGTCCCACAACCTGCCGTGAAAAAAATGTACTGCCAGAAAAATGAAGCCAGGAATGACAGCTACAAGAACAGATTATCAGCCTATTGTAATGGACGATGATTAGTGCACTGTAAGTCACTTCGTTTCGTCTGGCGCCAAGCAAGAAAGAAAACTACTTTTACATACATGAGAGCCAAACATTTAAAGGGCTGCAGGTGTCTCTACAGATGTGATAATATTGCACAAGACGAATTTTCAGGTTTGAAAATACATGGTGTTAAACGACATTTTAATGGGCCCGTTGTCCAAGATTAACAAAACTTCTGAAACTAATCTTATTATTCTAGTAGCGTCGAGATATCCTAATAAAATTTTTGGAATAGCTACTGAAACGTAATTCAGTCGCTAACAAAGTTTAATTTACTTAATATTTCTGTTGAATTAAATAGAACACGTTCATTATGTAACTGAACAATTTATAAGTATTTCACCTCACTCGATAGGCTACATACTTTTTACATAGAACAGTGACTTCGTGTTTTTCTTTGTTCACGCCTTAACCAATTTTTGTATAATTGTCGCACTTTGAACTTTTTTGATCACATAAAATATCTGAGGACCATTTTTCAAAGTTTCTTCACGTTCGGTACGCTTTTTGTACCCAACAATGCAACGTGACTTTAATGTTTTTGGTTCCTGTCGAGTTTAGAAACGTACACCCCATTTTATAAGATTCCATGACATTTGTGCATATATTTTAATACACGTATTTCAAGAACTCTTGGACAGACAGAAGCAAAAGTTGATAATTATACTCTTAGCCATCAAACATTTGTTAAAAATCGTCTGATACAATGTAGATCCACAAAGTAACAACATTTCAGAGAATAGATTTAGATACGGTCACATATTTCTATGTGTACGTAACCGATTTTAACTATTAGGGTTAAGTTGCATCTACGTCGAGGAAAGTATACGCTCATTATTTAAGTTAATATCTTCTTGTTAGGGTCTTAGAGTCCAGAAATGTAAAAAAATGAACAATCGGAAATTTGTTTAACGTGCTCTTTTAATAAGTAAAATATACAGTACATATCTCACAGATATTTGTAAGTTATACAGAAATAAAACACGCTTTTACTTTTACAAAAAGTAACGAGTTATTGCTTGGAAAATTCGTGTGTTCGTCGCCTTAAAACATTGAAATATATTATTACTTATAACTGTGTAGCAAAGTCCTTTTAACTTCCTCCCATATTTTTAATGCATTAAACAGACGTGCATTGCACGTATTCATGATCGTTTCAGGTCATAACGCCCTTGGATGAGTAAGATACTTTACTCCATGAGATTTACGTTGGCCAGGCAGACAGCGGAAATAATATTCCGGCTAGCGAAAATATACGAGCTATATACACACGCCATAAAGTTCCATAAATCTCACGAAACTGCAGCGAGGAATATTTGGGCATCCATTAACTGATCCTCTGTACCATGAAGTTTCATGAAGACAAAGGGAAAACAATCTCCTAATGGTCTCACACAAAATATTTTTTTTGACACGCATAACATAATTTAATCCATCTTTAAACAACACTTGAGCCAACATCCAATAAAACACTTTGTACTGGAATTTTTGCGTACCGTAATTACGTGGAGAGTTCCACATGTTCACCTTACGGTATATAATCCTAAGATAAATTTGTTTCATATGCTCGAAGTGGCCACTATGCCAATGCCGGCAGTACTTTGACTCAAGAAAGATAGTGTTAGTACATTATCAAGTAATTTTAGTATATAAAGAAATGTAAGCAACAGAAATAAGTTGACAAATATCAAGTTTCGGTTATGGTTCACAATTAAATACTTAAGAATGTATATTGGTTCTTAATTATTACTGGCTAAAGAATGCTGTTTAAGTTTGTGTTACCATTAAAATTTGAATTTTATAAAACTGTAAATCGAATAACTTATTACAAACCTGTGAATAATTTGTGGTAAATCATTTTATTGGTACAAGTAAGGAGTTTCGAGCACATAACTTGTAATTTTCGAACAACATTGCGTATAGTTTACTTTAAATACTCTCGAAGAAACATTTTGTGTTAAAAGTTAGTTTTTTTTTCTATTTTTACACACGAGAACAGTATAAAATGTCATAAGCTATCGTCTGATGTGCTAAAAGTTTTGTTACCGCTTATAATGTGTTTTTACAGGATTGAAAAGTTGTGTAACGAAAGTTGTTAAAGTATGTAAACAGCTTTTAAAAATAATCATTCTGGCTTAAATGTCTGTTACCCGAAGAAAAAGTTGAAAGTTTAAAATTTGTTGTCTTAAGAGTATTAAATAGTAACCTGTTAATTTTTCTTCGGATATTTTTGTAGACAAATATGTGTTTAATGATAAGATTTTTTCACGTTGTACATATGAGAAGTACATAAAATTATCTAAGCTGTCGCTAATGTTCCTGTAAAATTGTTTAGATTTTGTAAGGTTTGTTTACAGCATTACAAAGTTGTAAAACTAATGAGTGGTAAGAGTATGTAATCATTTCAATTCAAATTTTGATGACATTTTCTATTATAAATGTAAAAAGGTTCGCATGCATTATTTATAGTTTTCAAAATCTTGAATTACAATGGCTTTAGTGCCTGGCGACATAAGATTACAGAGTGTCAAACTTTGCAGAGAAAATAACGTAAATATTTTAAGTTTTATTTTTCACTAGCCCCATAAAAATGTAGTACAAAAACTTAAATATGCAAAAAAGTCTTGAATGTATCAGTTGTATTGAAGAATTTTGTATTCAGTATTAATTTTGGTTTAATTAGTTTCTTAAGCTCTGAATTATCTAAATGCCTAGTAACCTAGCGTGGAAGCTTAATGGGGGAATGATTATTATTATATTACAAATAGGCACTAAAAATACGCATGAAACGTTTAATGAAGGTTTCTTAACCGATTACAACACTGTAAAAAAATAAGTGCAAGGCATTATTTGTATCTTTATAAGCTATTTGTAATCTTGCAAAAATTTCCGTTCAAATAGTTATTTTGTAAAGTAACATGTATTCTCTTTGTAAAAGAACTTTGGAAACGTTTTACTCCACCAAAGTCGTACGTTTGTCAGATATGATGTATTGTATATGAACACATCAATTGGATTGCAATTTTCTGGAATAAAGTGAATAATCATAGTGATTAAACGCTGCAGAATTAAGAAAATTATGCCGTTTAATATATACCAAAACAATACTATTTTTAATTACTTAACGGGGTGAATTAGACAATTTCATTGTGTTTTCCGTTTTTGAGCCATATACATTTATTCAAATTTTGTTGTAAAAATTTTCTCTCCCACGAGCGTAGGATGTATTATTGGTACAACTCTAGACATAAATAATAATGGAATCATTCGTTAATTTATCATTCAGAATAATTCCAAAGGAATAGGTTACATTATTAGCAAAACTCTTGCCATAAATAATAATGGAGTCTTTCAATAATTTGTCATGCAGAATCATTGCAAAAGAATATGTTAACTTTCAAGGATGCTTTGCAATCATTCTACGTAACAAATTAATAAAAAATTCCATTATTATTTATGTCAAGTAGTTTACCAAGCATTAATTCTATGTCATGTACAAGAGAAAATTGTGATAATACAATTTGAATAAACGTTGTGGCTTAAAAACTGAAAATACAATAAGATTGTGTATCACTCCCCCTTAATGCCACGCTATTTCAGTAAAATAATTCCCGTAAAATAAAGGGAAAACGTGCAAGGTTTTTAGTTCAGGCAGAAGTTAGTAAGTCGAAGTGGTTTATGGGTAAGTTGCACGGTATCTAAGCTCAAGGTTGCACGTTATAATCGTGGTGGATGCACGAAGATTTTTCATCTCAAAATAATTGCATGTAAAATTTCTTGTTCAAAATTTATTTGGTAACTCAATTCAGTCCCAAGATTAAAGTAAAATTAGTTAAGAAATTATATTTTTTTTTTGTTATTACAAAAGCAAACGCAGGTTTGTTTAACTTGTAGTTTTACAAACAAACGAAGATTTTTTTACAATAAATAGCCTTTGGAGTTTTACTCAGAATTTCTTAGGTAACTGGGTTTTCGAGAATGTTCTTCGTGAAAGCAGAAAATATTTTATTAGAGTTTATCAACAAAAATTTTTATGATGAATTATTTTAAAATATGGGAATGAATTACCGTCTTAAGATGCTATTATACAATAATTTTATAAATTTATTTGTACAACATAACCTAATACTTAATTTAAACATGATTTCTCGCCAAAAATACTTGCCACTCTACTCAGAAATTTGCTAGTGTATATTACATCTGTACCTGCAGTGGTAGCTCTCACCTATGAAGATGTTTCTAACTGTGCAGTTTAATGAGCCAAGACGGAGTATTTCTAGCTACGAATTTGGCCTACAAAGTTTAAGTCACTGTACAAGATTGCACCTAAACCGTTTTTTACTATAACGTGTCTTTTCTGAAAATGAGACGGACTGACTACTTAATTCTAGCAAACAGTTCGGCGTGATGATTTAAGGGGGATCGTCCCATATCGCATCGAAGTTATTCGTTTATTTATCTGAAACTTCCATCTCGGTGTATGTAACAACATTTTTGATACGAAAAGTTATTATTAATAAAAACCTAATCGATCTTATGAAATGTTTGTAACTTTAATATCTTCATAATTTTGTAACGTGAGAACAGCTGACAAGTAGAAACTTATTTACTCAAGCACGTGACTAAATTGATCACAACATTAACAGAAACCACACCAATGGATTCCAAAAATTGAATGTAAATCTAAACTATATCTATCAATGTGATCTTTAACTGATTCTTGCAATGGGTTCGTATTATGAACATAGAAGTTTTTTTTGGACTTATGTCATTGCGGGAGAATGCGGCCGTATTGCATAAAATACCACAATTAAACAAAAAACAAAGGAAGAAATGCCCGCTAAACTGGATTTCTACAACGACCTCAATGGCATATGTCCAAAAAACTTCTATGTTCAGAGTCCCTAGAACCGTGGACATAATGCGACAAGATTTTCCCACCATTTGGTTTCAATGCCTTACGCGCACATCTGCAGATCTGCTCCATGGTCAGTGATTGGATGTTTTAACTCTCAATTGTATAGTGGTTCTACTTGCAAATCATAGACGTGTGGTGTCAAAATATCCTTATTCTTATAAGTGCGTTACAATGAGAGACGCTTGGACGAAGATACGCTGCCAATTAATATTAAGCACAGCTGAAGATGTACGCAACGCCCTGAAGCCAAATGTTGCAAAAATTAGTGGCTTGTCTCTAACAATTTCTCTAATCCATGATGAATAAAATTTCCATAAATGCAAGTTAAGAAGGTTCAATCCACCTTTAGTTTTGCAGTGGTTTCGAAAAAAAATTAATGCAAATTAATACATATATAGAAAATCCATTCTTACAGTTTTAACTCTCGTATATCATCTTTTATATCTGGATTTTTCTGTTGCACACACGCAAAAGGATATTTAGATTTTTGCCCCTGAAATATCTCACATTTTGTTGTCAAAATAAGCCAAAACGAAGCAAAATAATTTTTTGCTTGCAAAGGGTACATTATTTTAAAAAACGCTCTGGCAAAATTGTGTATCGTATGATTGTACACAGTCTCAAATTTTTTCAAAACATTTGGTTAAAACATATTTGAGTTATTTGCAATTGTTTGTAATAAATGAAAGATCACGGCCTTAAGAGATTATGATTATACATACGCATTAATTCCTACATTGGTTTATATTCGAATACGTTACAAACAAAACATCTTGAAGTATTTACTACTTTCACGTAGCAGCAATTTGACTGTAGTCATATTTTTCTGAGTTTAGTGGCATCAACTATTCCCAAAGCAGTTACTGAACGCTATCCACCAATCGTTTAATTTGCATGTGAGACACTGGCAAGCTTTGGCTCCGTACCTTCTCTATTGTACAGTTACGATAGTAAATTTCCTTCCGTGCAGCATGTAATCAACTTAGACACAACTACTGGTTATGGCTTCATGAATAAACGGTATTTAGTTTTGTTTCCCTTGCAGCTAAATTTAAAAGTAGAAGTGTCGTGGTAGAAATGGCAGATTCAAAGAACTTGTTTCGAAGCAACAACAAACACCATTAAGTTATTCGGAAAGAAAACTTAGGGCGAAAACAGGTCTACCAATTTAAGCAACTACTTAGAGGTGTTATTTTGGAACGATTCTTGAAATGGAGGAATGTTACAAACTAAAGAAATATTTTGGACATACATCATTGCAGCAATGTTACATGTCCAAAATACTTCTTAAGTTTATTACTTTAAGGTGTTGAAGGAACGAAAATTTACTTTTAAATTTCTACACGTTTGTATATCTCATACACAGTTTTTGTTGCGCAGTGAGTTAATAGTTTAAAATAAGTTGTACCTCGGAGAAAGTTACTAACAACAGTCACATAAAATATGTATTTCTAATACAAATTATATTTATCTTGGATAAAATTAATCTAAACGTTAAACCCACTGTGACTTTATGCTACTATTAAAAAAGTTTTACTCAATATTAGGAAGGAAGCTGATGAGCTAACTAGAACAAAGCTGTTTAACTCATAGGCAATTTGATGCATGTTTCGAAGAAAAATACTTTAGATAAGATTCAACACAAAACATTTACTCCAATGTATACCTGACAATTAGACTTTTTTGTTGATTCATACGTGTTGAGTCTTAAGATTTTATCTATGCAAATATGTTAAATTTCACAGTAAAATATTTATTTGCAAGCACATAGCACAACTTTAATTTTCCTGTAAAATAGGATAGCAGAATATATTTAGGTTTTGTGAAACTCTGTTCAGTAACATTTTTTTATTAATCGCCAGTAGTTATGGATGTTTTTATCAATAAATTATTTTGTGTTTCAGTTTTTTAATATTCCGTAGGTACGATTGTGTACCTTATATTTTCTAAGGGATTACATATAAGATTTTGCCAGCTGTGCATTGGAACACGTTATATTTCTTAAAATTTTACGAGCATACAAAATCAGAAGTCTGACCTCAGATGTCCTAATTTAGCAAATTAATGGTTGTAAATCTCGCTGAGGTAGTTACGAAAATGCATGGCAGAGTAACGATCAGATTTAATATTGCAGCAGTTAATCAATTACCTGGATTAATGTACCTGTCATTTGGTATGAGAAATTGTTGCTCTACATATACGAAACCTTTCGCGGAGGGCTATTTTTCGTGACTCACAGGAATATTTATTTTCACATACGTCAAAGAGTATCAAGGTATCATTTTGTTCGAGCAAACAATCTGTCTCTATATATAGCACATGGACGCCTGTAGATAGACTACATGCCAACACACGGAAATTGCAGCACGCAGTGAATTAAATTTACTTTTTGTGTACTGTTTTATGACATTTACAAAAAATATCGCAGCGACCAGTATAAATACCTTAATTGGCTATACTTTATTTTGGTTAAGTCATATACCGTAAAACTTTTAATGTGTAAGCGTCCTGTATGATATAATTATGTTATAAATCATCATGAACTTTGTATATCTCTTTAAGGATGTGCTTTCATAGTGAACGTATTTTTTCTGTTAGTGAAACATTTATTACAAATATGATACTTATTAAATCGGAATAAAATTAAGTTTCTTATTGGTGGCAATAAAGCAAGTAAATAATAAATAGATTGTGATAAAATTAAAAATACTAGAACCTTCACAACAAAAACAGAAAAAAATTTTCAGAAAGAAGATTGTGCAAATCTCTCCACATAAGCAAGAACACACAAATACTTGTGTCAAATCACAAAACATCTCGAAAAATTAAAATCGATATACGTAAAAGGTATTGCAGAAACTAAATCAGTTAATAGGAGTGCCAACTCAGTAACGCTGATAGAAATTTCAGTGAAAAAAAAAATACAAAATTATAATGAAAGTTCCTCACCCATTACACAGCATGGAAAATGTTACGATACTTCTACCTGACAATGCATAGAAAAATTTCGCGTCTACTTTTCAAGTTAGATAACTTGAGAATGCATTTAGTGTTTTCTAAAACGTTTCGGATTTTAATGTATAGGAATCAATGTTTTCAGGTCTAGTTTATTAACACTTTTCTACAGCGGCGAGGTAGTTTTCAAATGGTGCCGTACAGTGTAATTCTAACATAGACTAGGCATGCAGGAAACGTGCTGGCGTATGTTGTCACTCTCATGTTTGTTTCGGGGTACTCCTCGCTCTTGCATTCCACTGCAACATCATACACTGACATTAGGTCCCACTTCAAAAAAGGTTCCAGAACGTCCTGTTTAGGACTTGACTTATGTAACTTGCGATCGTGAAGGTTAAATATGGCACATTTCTTAAATTAATTATTATTCAATGGAACCATTTTAGAAATATGGTTTTAAACATTATTTAGAAACAAATTTTTAGCTGTGATTTGTTCTGTAATTGTAAAATCTAATTTCTTTGCAAAAGTAATATTAATAGTAGTGACTATTTGAATATGGTGGAAGATAAGGCATTTTGCAACCTCTTTCACTTTGTCACAATACGTATATTACAAACGTTTTTAATTACAATATTAATAATACTACCTATTACCTACTTCAAATACCATTGGGTTCAATTATAACTACCTAAAATTATATAAAGTTGGCAGTGTAACAAATTGTTTAAAAATTGAAAAAAGCAAATATTGTATTATATCAACATCCTTCGAGATATTGCACATATAATGATTTTTGGTTGAAATAGGTTCCTTTAAAACTGATTTGATGAGACGTTACTTATTTAAACAATGATTTCCCATTTGATCTCCTTGACTACGAGCTTAGTAGACATCACCTTTAACATGTCCTCTTAACTAGGATAGGAAAAACAAATCTTAAACCATTGATTACTGAAATTCCCCTCGTTCGAAGACCAACATATGAAACGAAGAAAAAAATTGTCATAATAATTTGTAATGCATTGGAACTCTGCATCTGTATGAAGGTACATTATTAACAAATACTTTTATTTAGTACGGTTAAATGCTAAGTATAACGACAAAAATTACGGATGTGGTTATTCCGAACCGACTTTGTTATGCTGAATTGTGTGTTGGTATTATGGAATGGGAAATTGTAGCCTAGTTCAGGCGTCTTCGGAGAGAATAAGGTTGTCGTTGTTTAACATGTGAGTTATTACTGTCTTATTATAATACGCTTCTTGACTAAGAACTGACACAAATGTCTTCGCTTTCTCTTTTAATTCCTGGTCCAGAGTACATGCCATCGATACTTATAACGGACAGCTCTATGTTCATATTACAGCGAAGTGTGCGAAAAATAACTTAGCAACGCCGCGTGAGTTGAAACTATTGAATAATGGAGGAAATATTTTCTGTATTAATATTATTATATTTCTTCAAAACTTTTCTCTTATTTCTGTGTTTGGCGAACTAATGTTACTATTTTAATAATTTTATTTTCGGTTGTAAGAACCAAAATTGGTTATTTGCCAAGAAAATAGAGTTTTACTCAACAATTTTGTATTTGCAACGTACATCTGAAATTATACTGTGTCCTGAATAACTTCAGTGTAATTTGAGAACTGCTTATTGGGCAATAACATCAATTTTGCTGTGTCACAACGCAAGACAGTTTTAGTTTTAAATGCACCTGGCATGACTATTTCAGCATTTTTACTGCAAATTTGGCCTTGCATTGTAACACATATTACAAAATAATAACAGGCATTGCCGATAAGCACCTGTCAATTTTTTTCTGAAGTTAAACGAAACGCAGTATAAGATAAAACTTAATGTGTTGTTTACATGTTGACTTCAGGTAGAAAATGAATCAGTGTTACCACAGAATTGTACAAGCTATCCGACATTGTTTACTGTGCATTTGTCCATCAGAGCATCGTCTAATATGTATGCTGCACGTAATGCTATTTCATAGACCACACATCTCTGTTTATATTCATTGTGTGTCACATGTTGTTTCACTTCTGACATCCCAGACACGTCAAGCGACAAGCACCACAGATATTACACACGAGCCCAAACGTCTGTTTCTCGTCACACGGTTATCTTCTCGTGGTGGTTCTCTACAATCGCGAACCAGCGTACGTGCTTCTACTACACGTACCCAGTCGCGATGTGTCTTTATTACACCAGACGACCTAGAATCAAATATTTTTGGTGGTGTAAAGTTATCCATGCTGGTGCAAAGTATACCTATGGTACTTAAGCTAATAGCTGCCCAGAAGTGAGGTTAAAGTCGCCAGGAAATTGTTGTTATTTTTCTGAAAAGTCAACAATGGGCAAACAGCAACTGAGAAATACAGTGTGATGTAATATACGCCCCACAACTTGGTTGTATTAAAGTCATGCTCTTTTGACTCTATTTTTGTAGCGATATCAATATTTTTTATGCCTAAACAAGAGCTTATATTAACAACCTGTATGGGAGAATTGTTTAAAACCGTTGTTTACACTGCAAGAGTTAGCACAACTTATCAGGGTGTGTGGGCAGAACAAATACCCCAAAAATTTTGTGGAATTTGTTTCAAAACGGTATTGATTGACCATTAGCTTAATAATGCACCATATAGAATTCAGAAAAGTTTTTTGTTTCTGAGTGTTTTTAATCAACAAAATTTTACCGCAATGTATTACTTTTTATGTTATTTTCAGATTTCAAATTATATATATTATTTTTGTAAAAATTTAGTATATTCATAATAAATATCATATTTTAACGAACTTCTGAAGAAAGTTATGAGTACTTAACTTTACTTTTGCACTACTTAAAGAGGCATTACGTTGAAGACTATGCGAACGGAGTCAGGGGCAAATACCTATGTGTATAAATATAAGTACTTATCTCGTCATGATTACAGTACAAGCGTTATGTTTATACTTCCACTGCGTGTGACAATTGTATTATTGAATGAAGGTATCGGCGGTCAATTAGCACAAATGATAGTTTCCCATCGCTTGTCTCGAGCTCTTTGTTCTCTTTGTGAAACAATCTTGTCTGCAGCTCCAAGCCCGGGGGTTGCTGTAACGAAGTTACTAGGCGACGATAGCAACTTCATAGGAACAGATGTGGCCCCGCACCAACAATACATTTATCTTCTTTCTTCTTTTCTCGGAGCTGGCGAGAATAGAAGGATTACAGCTGCAAGGAAACAGATCTTACTGTCCACGAGATTGACCAGTGTTAAGGGCTTGTTCCCGAGTTTTTTTCAGACTGGTGCCAATAACTCAAATATTTTTTAACAAAAAGTTTTGAAAAAACTTTAGTCAATGTGCAATCACACGATGCACAATACTGTGGACGCGTTTTTTAAAATAATGTACCATTCGCCAGCAAAAAAAAAAAATAATTTCCTTCATTTTTGCTTATTTTCACGACGAAAAACGTGGTATTTGTAATGGAATCTAAAAAAAACCGTTCAGTATAATTCTACAAAAGAATTCAGCTACAAATTATAACATATAAGTGTCAAAACTGTGCAGCGAAATTTTGATATGAGTATTAGGTAGAAATAAAAATTTTTTCGCAATCACTGCAAAACTCTGTAACAAGGCCTTAAGGGAGAACTTTCATAAAAATATAGTTCTTAATTAAATTTCTCCATAACATTGATGCAATGATAATAATTTAAAAAGAAAGTAAATTATCAAATAATGTGTTAACAATTTTGTTAAAATCATATTTTTTTTACATATTCTAATATATTTGATCTGTGAAATCGTAATTGAGGAGAACTTATATTTTTTTTATGATTTCGGTCTCACATCAGTAAATATAGAAAACAAAAATCTCAATTTACCTTAAAAAATGACTTATGTCACTACTGGCTCTGAATTTCAAAGTTCAGTCATAAAAACACTTACAAGAAAGAAAACTAAAAATCAAGAAATCTATGTAAAAACTATCTCCTTAAGGGGGTAGTTTGTTTATAACACCTTGGGTTTTGTTATATATTTCCAAAACTTAACGTTTTATACAATGTTATTTAAAGAACACACGTTAATTGTAAATCGCGTATTTAAATGTTCGATTCGTACGAAATTTGTTTACGTATCATTACTTTTGTGTTAGAGATATACTAAATACGTTTTTAATTTTGTCTTAATGCACAAATAAACGGCGAAACATTATCGACATAGTCCATTGCAATGCTTTGTCTTGCCAGATAACTTAAAATTGTGACACGATAACACTAAAAAAAAAAATAAAAAATAAAAAAAATAAGTGCGTTACATGAACTTTGAAGGCCACAAGTTTTTTTAAAGCAATTTTATACAAATAAAAAACGGTATGCCAATTTTAGGAATAAATATTTAGCCGGAGTGATTAATTTATTCAATATCCTATGTTTATTATTGGTACTATTACTTTACTAGAACGTGATTTTAGCCGTCTAAGTAGCAGGTAGGACAATTAGGTAATATTGGTATTCTTGATATTTTTGTTCTACTTATCTTCCCTAAGTATATTTATCCTTTCACTATTTGCCCTTCGTCTTTCTAGTGTGGTTCTACATGCGTTTTTGTGTTTCAAGTTTTTTGTGGTTTGGACATTTGGGTGCAAACTCACGTATAATCTTTCGGCCATATGTTTTACTTGTTCTTGCCAGTGTGTCAATGTCGACTTAGGTGAGTTCAGTTTGATTGTCTACTGACTAGCGTACGGTGCTCTGTAGGTTTATATTGATAATTTATTGATATTATTATTAAATGGATGTGCAAGAGATAAAAATAAAGAAATGTGGCACTTTGGGGCAAATACACGCTCATATAGTAAGTAAAATATATAAGATTTAAATTTAATTTTTTTTAAGATTGGCTTTCAAACTATTTCGTCTTTATTATAGCGACTGTTTTGTTGTTTTTGACCTATCGTAACCTCGTCCAACAAATCAAACTGAGATTATCCGTAGTCAGATACTACATATCACTGTGTAAAGTTTATACTCAATGGCCGAATACCAGTAGTAATAATTTGTGAGGAGAGCAGTTGTAAAGTTCAAACCCTTTTTTTAACACTAAGCCTTGAATGAATTTTAATGGCAATACGCTAAGTTCACTTCATTTTTTAACGTTTTTTTTATTTTTATATTTGTACCAGATATGTTTTTCTTATTTTAGACGCAAATTGTGATTAAATCTTCCTGGTAAGAAATTTGTGTGTCCCACATAGTTTTTGTGTAGTGAGTCATAAACGTGAAAATGTGCACTTTACGGTTTTAAGTACGCCACTAAAACCAACTGACATACCAAACCTAAAAAATGCACAGTGTATAACAACGTTGTAGGCAATGATTTTACATATATAAAAACAAAAAATAAAATATCTTTGTATTTACTAATACTGCTGAATTTTGAAATAGAAGTTTTAAAATTTCAATGTTTTTTTAATAGAAAAGCATTTTATTTTTTTGTTTTTATGTGTGCCAAATCACAGCATACAACATTGTTATACACTGTGAATTTTTTTCGGTTTGGCATGTCAGTTGGTTTTAGTGGCTTACATAAAACCGTTAAGTGCAAATTTCGAGGTTTACGACTCATTACGCAGAAACTATGAGAGATAAAAAAATGTCCTAAGTGGAAGATTTATTCACAATTAATGTCTAAAATAAAAAAAAATATCTGGTACAAATATAAAAAAAAAAGACGTTGAAAACTGAGATGAACCGCGCCCTTAAGAGAACCTGCCGTAAATAAAATTTACTAGGTTTGTCTAGCGTAAATCTCTGTTATCATTTACCGAAATTTTTCCTGCTGTTATAAATCTCCGACTGCAAATATAATCAATAGTCACTACGCTGTAACTCACAACTGTCGAGGTTATTAACGATGTGCTATGATTTATTTGAAATATTCTAGCACTACGAGTTAAGAGAAATAACGTGTATATGCTATAGCTGGATTCACAACCAAAACGTAGCGTACGCTTGTACGTACGTATAAATGTAGAGACACTGAGTGTGCATGGTAGCATTCATATCCTCGCGTAAAGTGCGTACGTAACAGAGTTGTTCAACATCTTACCTCACACGTACGTATCCTAAGTGAAGGATGTGAATGCAACATGTAAAAACCTAAGACTCAATTAAATATTAATTTATATTGAGGAATAATTAATCCTGTGGGGGTAACATATTTAATTCGCTTCGAAAAGTAAAAATTAAGTACGATCATCTTCTATCGACATTATGCTATAACATAAACAATTTTCGTTCATGTCTAGAATAAATTATGTTGTGAATCCACTCTCTAACACTTAAGTGCGTATGTTCGTATATACGTTAAGTGTGGTTGTGAATCCGCATTATTTCAGAACAAGGTCGTTCTTAAATAATTTGTTACGTAATCGTTTTCATCCAAATTTGTTACAGTAATTGTCTATTCTTCCTAATTTGTGTTTCCTATTATTTTGCTGTCTTCTTGTTTCCTTCATTTGGTTATTCGTTCAAAAAGTTGTACGACTTCCATTTTCACTGTAAAAAACAACTTATCCGTTTTTAAGTGCTTCCGACAAAAATGTGACATTACGAGTAGAGATCTCCTGTAATCGAAACACGATGATAAAATATTGCGACATTGAGTAAATTACCCAGAGTTAGTTATACTGTTTAATTATGTTGGTGTTCACAAACTAATTAAGTCAGATTTTAGCAGTCACAACACAGTTACTGAAACAAACCAGTCATCAATACTTTTTCTTGACACGTACTATTGTCGTCAGCAGATTCTGTATTAAAAATTTCAAACGTTAATAAAAAGAGCCATTTAACAGACTTTCGGTTTCGTTTGTCTTAAGTAAAATTTTAATTATAAGGAAAAAATATACTGTATAAAACATCAAATTCCCAACACTTATATATTAGTGCTCACATAAAGTTTTTTTTCTTTTCTGAAATTAAAATTCTAATCTACTACATGAAAACACACGTATTAAATTATTCATGCATATTCTAGTAAAAAGTTAATATTTATCCTATAAATAAGTCTTTCGGCGAAACCTTTAGCTTTCTGAGACAAAACCTTTAGCACATGGGATATTTATCTACTTCAAGAAAAAATTAAAATCAGTCTGCTTTGTTATACGTAGTAAAGTGAATTTATTTTTCGGTAAACTTAAATAGTTCACAAACATCAAACTGTTTCGCTTTAAAAATTTCTAAAATTCTCACCTCCCCTCCTTTTAATGCTGTCATTCTCCGTCTTCAAAGTGCGGAAATGTATCATGATATAAAACTGGCAATAAAAGAACACATAAAATGTTTAAGATTTTTATAAATGTTCAATCTTGATCGACCGGAGTAGTGACATAGGCTGTCGAAATAAACACTTTGCACACATTTTGATAATCTTATTTGGATATATTGCTATAAAAATACAATCAAATTTTTATCTAAGGTAAAGTTCATTAACAAAAAGTAAACAAATCGAGAAGTCTTCTATTTAAACCCAATTGTTTCTTAAGGATGGCAACCCTGTACTGACTTTTTTTTTTGCCAAATGGGTCACGCGAGTCATGTTTCACTGCGACAGTATGATGTTCGCGAATATTAGAATTTAAGCATGCCTGCTGCCATTTATTGAAATGCATAGTTACCAACTGTTGGTCTTCAACAAATTTTACAGGATCCGACAATTTTTGTAGCTTTGACTACAAACTATTATGAAAGTTAGTATATTTCATAATTACTTACCAAAACAATTTTAGATTAATTGGTAGTACATTATTACTAAGCATCGTTATGAAAAATGTGCATTTGCATGCAGTTAAGGGATTCTTGTTTATATATAAATTAAAAAGTATTTATAACAAAACAGTTGCATATACATATATATATATATATATATATGTGTGTGTGTGCGCGTGTGTGTGTGTGTGTATAAGGTATCATAAACAGGTTCGTATCAGACAAGTGACCTCGTCTAGCTTAAGCAAAAATTTTAATTTAATAACCATGAACTAGAAAACAACAGAAAAGTGATGTGTGAAACTGTTTTACTAAAAGGAAAAAACATAATTTTTTAAAAATAGTTAAATTCTTTATGTTATTTCGTTAATATTTTATGAAGATATCGAAGTGGCACGCCTTTTTTTAATGTTTGTAACACCAGAAACCCCAAAATCAATGTTCATATTTTATTACACGCGTTTGTAAAATTTCAAAGTGCTTGCCACTAAATAAGGAAGTTCTTAAATCTCAGCTATGGACGTGTACATAATGTAAATTTCAAATGAACTTCCAGTGTTTTTCTACCTATTAGTAAGAGAGTCATTCAATAATTCTCCAGAAGATTAACGCCACATCGTAGTTTCCCTACTAACGTTCTTTCAAAAATGTCCGTTTTGTTAATAATTAAGTATTATTTTCATCCTAGTCAGTCCAGTAATTAATCATTAATACTGCATTCTCAGCAATTTAAATTAATATAAAATTTAATATTTTTGACATAGTGGTACCATTTTACATTCCTTTAGCAGTAATACTATATGTTGTGGCTTTCAAATTAGTTTTATCGTTGCCTCTAATACAGTATTGCATTGTTTGAAGATGATTACGTACGTATCAATCGCACACATACACACACACACACATATATATATGTATATATATATATATATATTTTTTTTTTTTTTTAAAGAGAGAGAGACATATTTCCAGACATTTCAGTATGGCATCCTTGTAAATGTAAACATCGATTTCCGATTAACTCAAGTTACTGGCTTTCCAAAAATGTGCCACCACAAAATCTGCATGAATTCAGAACGAAAAATTATATTTTGACATAAGAAGCCTGACTAAAAGCTATGCATTTGCGACCTTTGTCACATTCTCCAAAGCACCTGAAACGTCCCCTACCTTTCACAACGCTCCATTAAATTTTGCCGCTTTCTTCTCTGGCGGCATTTGCAAAGAACCTCTTCTACATTTGCCTTCTTCTCTGACAGCTTAGATTCTTTTCGCTTTTCATCACGACAGCGGTTTCTATTCCTGGATAAGGACCGTTTGTAAAAAAAAAAAAAAAAAAAAATCGGCTCACCCACGCTTTAAGGTTTTTATGCAAAATGTTACTCCCATGAGGATTTTTGTTAAATAATACATCCTTGAAAATAACAGTACAGTAAATAACAGTTGACAAGGCCTATCTTATATTATCAGCAACGATGGCGACATGCTTGCTGCGACTAACGGCTCAAACATCATAGTGTGATATTAAAATTTGTGACGTTTGGAATGCTTGCTTGGCAGTATTGTTTGTATATTTTTTAAGAACGATATCAATAAATTGTAATAGAAAAATTCACAGTATCGAGAAATGTTTTGTGTAGGCTTATACCAAATGATAAATATTGTAATAAATTGTATTCACGTAACAATTATGTTAACGTCTTTAAATAATACAGTTATACTCTCAAATAAGTTTGGATAAATTTTACAGCAACTCATGGGCAATAATTTTTAGTATACTGTGATTTGTTGCATAATGAAATACATTTTTAGCTCTAAAATGATCCTAAAATGTTAGTTTCAGCATTTTTACTGCAAGTTTGTCTTGTGAAGTGCCACAAATCACAAAATATGGCATTAAAAACTATTGCCCATAAGTTGCTGTCAAATTGATCCAAACTTACCTGAAATGGAGTATACCCCTAACTGCCAGGATCAGAGCTGCTATATATGTTGTCATCACAAAGTCGACTTTCCGTCAGATATTCCTCTTTACCATACTCCTATTTTAAACTGAATCCTTTTTATGGACATGTAAGCGAAAGTTTTCGAGTTGCAGACAACCCTACAGTTAAACAAACAAATTAGCAATAAAGGAAAGCCAGTTTTAGCTGTCACTGACATACATATATAAATATGTGAATGAACAAATATACATACACATATAAATAATTAATGGAAAGGAATACAGTACTATCCAGAAAGATGACACGTAATAATAACACAATTCTGGAGGGGCATACATTCGTATCAAGAAAGACGAATCAAAAAATAAAATATGAACAATACATGAGAAATGGCGACCACACAAATGACACGAGACGCGGATGTAAGTGAAAACAGACGAAACATCAAAGGAAACACCAATGAAAAGTGGCAAGTTTCCTTCGACGACAAGAGACGTGACGTTTTGGGAACTATTTAAGATACTAACCAATTACAGGAGTCGCTCAAAGAATCACAATATACCTGTGTGATAAAACCAAATTAGTTCTAAAGTATTTAATATATCGTCGGTTTATTGCCAGAAGGGCCAGTATCACATTTTAAACATGTGAAATAGGCCGTTATGGCACACTACTTAATGTGCCTTTATCACATTGCAACAAATGAGATATTGGCCCTTTTTGCAGTATACAGACATCACATGTAGAAGAAGACGATAAGAAAACTAATGTCGCCAGGAACGGGATTATTGGTTATGTCCTATTATTAGGGAAGACTTTCAGGAAAATTCGCGGGTTGACTAACCTGCAGACATGACTCAATTTGTGTTTATATATGTGTGTATATATATGTGTATATATATATATATAAATATATATATAAATATATATATATAGGCTGTTCACAATAAACTGAGCACTCAGCAAAACTTATAATGAATTAAAAATATATTTAATTATGCCAACAGATTTTAACTTTTGGGACTGATGAAATGTTTACATTGGTTTTTTTAGTTACATGGAAGTTTTCAAATTAAAAATAGTAAATATGATTGCAAAACACCTGAAAGAAAACTTTATGCAGTGCTCACTTTGCCGTGAATGGCCTATATATACAGGGTGGGGCTGAATTCGACCGACAAACTTCGAGGAGGTGGTTCCTTATGAAAAAACTAGTATAAAATATACGGGGCACTTTGTACGTAAAACTAATAACGAGGGCGGTAAACAGTTTTCGTGTAAAATTCGTAAAAAGAGTGGGCTGCAGTCAGACAGTTCCTACTACGTAGGCAATACGGCGTACACGTTTGAATGGCTGGCTGCCGTACCAATTGCTATGACTGAGGGATGGGAGAGAATGGAGGCCTAACATCTCATTCATCAACAGCTAAGATCATTAGATACAGTAACACAAGGAACTGAACAAAGTCAGAGAACCGGAAAAGGAATCGGCCATGTCCTATATCAAGGGATTTCAACCCATCATTCGCCTTGAGTGAGCCACGGGGGGTCTGACCCCTCGGCCTCCGCGCCTCTAGTAACAGGTATGAGCCGCTCTCCATGCTCGGTATATTATGAGACATATATAGACGGTTCGATACAAAGTGAGCATTAAAAAGTATCCCTGCTAAAGTTCTATTTTCAGCCAGTTCGTATCTTTCCGCTCGTAACGGTTAACGCCGGGAAATATCTATCCTCTCTGGACACATCACATGATTTTTGCGCGAGAAATTTAAAATGTGCAGTGACTATGAAATGATACATTTTGATAAAAACTTTTCATTAATTAGGTATATATGATACAATTTGTCGATTTCGGTTGATTTTGTTTCAGTATTATTGGATTTAAAAGAAAAATACACGGAACTATATTGCGTAATTTCGCTGCCAACCGTACAAGCAGTCAGGAAACTGTGATTCATGTTTAATTATATGCAGTAACGGCTGATGATATTTTTCAAATGTTAAATTTTTAACGCTCACTTCATCCCGAACGACATAAAGTAGAGTAATTATACATTTTAGCACCTACGTGCGTGTAACATTTTTGTTCTTATAGATGTGTGTGAGGATTTATCCACCAAAATATTGACATACGATTTTTCATCACCCTGTAGCAGATGTCAGATGCTAAACAGCCGCTGACAGACACAGCACGTAATTTAAATGTATATTTCTGAAGCGTGCTTTTTGAAATATTAAGTTTTAGCTACCATAATTTGTGTCCAGACACATGAAGTTACAGTTAAAATTATTACAATATAAGTGATATTATTGTGTCATAAATGTATAAGATCTTAGGCGAGTATACAACTGAAATACTACAAGCTAAAAAAACATGTTCTATAGCAAAAGTAGACCTTAATGCGTTTGCATTGCCAAGTCTTGCAAAATTAATTATTTTAGAGCATTTTTAGTGTGTGTATACACACTAACACACACACAGTGCGTGTATGTATACATACACAACAAAATGCATAATTATAAAACATACAAATCGCCAACTATACGTATTATAAATATAGGTAATTTGAGCAACTGAGAATAACAACACGCAGCTTGTCTTCTCATTATTTCCCTTTTGTTGCGAAAGTATTTAGGTATTATTATTTTAATTTTTAATTTTTTTATAGCTTAGCTTTTATTCGTAATAAATTTCACACATAATTCCACACTCGTTTATTTCGAAGTAACAATAATGAGACCATAGTGTTAAGCTTATTAGAAATTTTAAAATTATTTTTTTAATATAAAGTGTAATCTTAATATTCATTTAACTTAGTACTTGAATTTAATTTTTTTATTATGTATCACGATTTTCTATACAATAGCGGTATATGTATTAACTAACATAGGCACGAACAATTTGTCAATTACACGTATATGAGTGTTATCATAATTTTTCAGATTGTTTCCTTTCGCCGATGTCCTCGAATATATCTCACTACTGCAACCTACGCAGAAGTTTATTTTCGTTTTTGTGTTAATGCGTGTATATATATATATATATATATATATATATATATATATATATATATATATATATATATATATATATATATAGACACACACACACATACTTTTATGAATTACCAATCACTATCTCTTATTCGGCTACAAAAATACTTTGTATATTTGTAATTATTTTACTGTGATCTTCCTTGGATTGCATTTACAGTATTCTGCATCAAACATGGACTTGTATAACGTTAAATAGATGTTGTTTTTTTTCTCCTTGTTATATTGTTTGTTTTGATTTCGTTCATCAGCCTATTTTATATTTTGCAACATCGTGAGTGAGTGACTTTGGCCAGCACTCAATAACTAGGTCTTCAGAACTGAGGGGGGGGGGTTGTCGTGTGAGAATGGAGCAATGCCGGAATAAAGAGGCGGAGAAACGGGAGATCCCCGAGAAAACCCGGCGTACAGCGGCATCGTGCACCACGATTCCTACCTGCGAAAATCCAGTGACCGACCCCACTAGGAACCGAACCCGGAATGCCTTAGTGGGAGGTGAATGATATGACCATTCGGCCACCGCGGGCGGCCCCCTTTGAGACATTGTGTTCGTCTCGTAATTTGTCTTAAGCGGCTACAGTCTAACCTCTTAGGCACAGGACTATTTAACTATAAAAGTCATTAAACAATCTTGGGAAAACATAAATTTTTTCATGACTTCTATTTAAGTGACTGTGAACAACAGATTTACCTTTCCACCTGATGTAGTTCTATTCACGTTCAAACGAACCAATCCGATTCACACAAAACGTCGATTTACAGTCGCTTGCTGTGGAGTTCTAAAATTCATGAGCCTGTGAAAAATTCAGGCTTCCAATCAGTCCCCTGCAGGCTGGCCAATTTCTGCGCTGCACCACGGGAGAAAGCCATTTTCTCTCTAACAACTCCCTCGAGTATCTTTTACCCGGTAGACTACCGAGGTTAGGCGCTTGCCTCACAAACTGAAAATACAGAGAATTTACTTTAAGGGGAATTTTTAAGAATTTACCAAATGTTTCCTATTAAATATGTTCAGTCTTCTTTGCGTTAGTGCTCCGTAATTTACTCAAGCAAAAATGATTGCGCTGCAAAAGAAATTCAGGTAAAATTCTTATGCTTGTCAGGTAAGAAAACACTAACTTTCGTAACGTAAAGTTTACTGACAGGGCAATGGGAAAAGTCAGTGACACGTGATGTATTTGTTTACATGAAATGAAGAAAATAATTTGGAAATCGTGTACCTCAATCACTAAATGAGTGCATAATGCAAAGACAAAAAATAAACATGTGTCGTGATATTGATGGTGACGACTTCACATAACAACACGCATTATAACATTTGTAGGTAAATAATAATTACTTCATACACCCACGGGTCAAAATTTCCCTCGCTGAGCAATAATATGACAAATTTTTCCCAAACTGGCCCTGGTAATGTTTAAGCTATTTCTTGTGAAAAGTTATTATTTCTTAATTTTGGCAATTCAAAATTTAAAAAAAAATGTGTTAAAACTTTGTATTGTTTTCCTTACCAATAGTTACTTCTGACTTTTGTTTGTATTACTTTGCCAGTGCGAAGTTGTTTAAAAGCCCTCCAACATATCCAAAAAGGAGCAAATTCAGAGACTGTTTTATGTTGAAACGTGGCATACAAACAAAGGTTAATTCTACTACAGGTGAGAATGAAAATACGTTTTCTTACGGGAGAGCTAGGCACAGGAAAAATTTCTGCCACTAGTTTCGCTTCAATCGCTAAGAGACCAGAAAAATACCAAATAGTAGTAAATTTAAAATTAAATAAACTTGGAAATCATATTAGTCATTTAGTTTTATTTTAAAGTGAAAAGAAACCAATTTCGCGTTTAAAATTGTCAACTCAATGTAACTTAAAATCCAGGAAAGCTCTGTGATTGGTCAGTTTGGTGCACTAGCGATACCAGCGCTCAAGTGGCAGAAATTTTCCCTGTGCCAAACTTATAACATTGATCTTTCTAACCTGTAGTAGAATTAACCTTAACACAAATGAAACTATGAAAGATGCATGTTTTGAACTCTCAGCTTGTTTTTCGCAACCATTGAAAAAACACGGCCACCGCTTAAGGCTACGGGCCGCTATATATATTCCTGAAAGGGAGCAGATATCGCAAACCCGTTACGTAGAGACGTTGGAAATTATTTGTATTATGTAGCTTAATTTTTCCAAAACGTGAGTATGTAAAATTTTTGGCTAATGATAGACTTAATTAAATTTTCTTAAAGTCAATAACTAGCCAAAATTATAAAAAACTTACCTTTTGAAAAAAATGTCGCTTACAGAGCACAAACAATTTCCAACATTTATATGTGACGGTTTTGCGATATCTGTTCCCTTTCCGGATTTAAAAAATAAAACTTACTAAAACATCATAAGTTGAGAACCGTGAAGTTCAGGCGGCTGGAAGCCTGCACACCGTTTCAGCCGCTTACGCGTAGAGGCGATATAGGCTGTGGTGCACGTACCAGTGTCACCCTTATCGCTCCTAGTGTATACTTGTTTTAGAAGTGAACAAAATATCCAGGTAGGTTACTGTCTTGATAATTCAGTTTTATTAAATTCCCTTAAAGCTTGTAAACACTATCGAATAAACGTGCATAGGACAACTGGTAACGTTAGACGGCTTTATGTTTCGTTTATAGGGAGGTCACTAGAGGCGGTTACAAACAAATTAACACAACGATAAGAACTGGGTGAGAAATGTGCATGGCCTTTATGGAGGATCCATCACAGCACTCACGTGGTGCGATTTCAGAAAACAATAGGAAACCAAATTCAAGTCAACAGTAGCCAGGAAACTAATCTGGCCTCCCCAGAATATGAATAGACAGTCTTGAATTGTTGTCTAAGGTTGGCAGTAATATAGAACCCACTTAGCTGTAAGGTGCATCATCTGCCGCTATCTTCAACTACTACATAATTTACAGTTATCTTTGTTTCCGCTTAGTTTTTGCACCTTGATTACAACAGGTAATAGAATAAGATGGACTGAACAGTTCAAATAAAACACCATTAATTCGGCTTGGTTTCCAGAAATGACATTTTTAAAAATGTCCTTCCAGGTAGCCACTAAGCAACGTAATTAAAATAATTATTTTAAATAGTAAAAAAAAATTTCCGGTAAGTCGAACTTTACGTCTTGTTGTGGCCAACTGTGTAAAGAATAAATGAGTAACAGATGTTACAGTAATAGTCTAAGTTAAATAAATCCAAGGTGACGGTGGCTGAGCCACCCTAAGAATGTGTGGTAGATAAATACACGTTAAAACACTTATTTAAATGTACACATTTTTGAAGTAAAAAAAATCCAAGGTTATCACATTTGCCAATTATATAAGCATGCCTGTACTCAGGATGATGCATTTTTTAAGTGTGATCTCTTGGGCAGCATTTAAATGTATGGGATTTAGACGTCAGAGATTTTTCTTTAGAAATAAGTTGCTCGAGAGAAATTTTTGCTCAGAAAGTTTGAAAAAAAAAAAAATGTCTGGGATTTATTTTAATTTTTGCAAATTGGCTTCGAGGAACCGCCATTTTCAAACTCATGCTTTAAGCGCTGAATTATGTATAATGATTTTTATGTAATACTGCGCTCCATATCATGGCCAAATTTTTAAAAATAAACGAGAAACATATGTTTCAGTAAAAGCCGGAATAAGTCGAAGATGGCGGAGTATAATGATGCCTCAACTAGGCGGAAAATAAAGTCACGTGAAATAAAGCGGCCCATATTTAAACCCAGAGTTGCGACAGTGTTGTTGTACGCACGTCGTGTGACGCACGCGTGTGTGGATGTGTGCGTTCCTCGCACCTGGCGATGGCCCGGCGGATCGATACATCGACTGCAGAGGCACCTGGCGGCGAGTCAGAGCACCACTTTGCCGCGCGGCGCCTCTTAAAGCAGACCTGCCCTTAGGCAACAAGTGTTTCATTTCCTGCACCGCCTACGCCAGAATGGCTTGGGGATTAAGGGGCCTGGCCAACTGACACTTTATACTTAACCAATATGCGCGGGTATAAAGACACAAGTGAAAGGAACAGGAATATTACAGGAAACTTTACCATCCTTAATTCAAAATTACGCAAGATTCTTTCGTAAAAGTAAAATTTAATAGCAACGGAAAATTATCAATATTTTAAATATCATTTGAAAAATAATTAAATGTTGTTTCTTAAGAAAATTTTTTTTACCATTGTAAAGTTCCTAGTGGAAATTGCTAAAATTTTTGATCTGGAGTTAATTTCAAGACAGGTTATTTTTGCTGCTCTGTTGTTTAATGTTCCTGAGGAATTACAGGGTCAGGTTAGTCAGGCTATGAACTGTAATTGGGATTTTCAGACATTTAAAACTTCAGTTTTGAAATCATTTATTTCACCTTTAATACTTGT
>PNEQ01089067.1:0-38517 GCA_003012365.1 Medauroidea extradentata | reverse complement strand
CGGTGGCCAACAAACAGAAAACTATCGCATAACGTCATCGAGTCGAGTTGGCAGTTTGGCAGACGTTTCCTCGGCCCAGTCTATCTCCGAGTCCGGAATGCGTGGATTCATACAGACTGCGCCGCGAGTGTCCACTTTAACCGTTGTCATATCGTCGTACCAGGTCTAAGCAGAACTGCACAAACGTGAAAGGTAAGTATTCATTTCATAAAACAAGCCCTCCACATATCTCTGCTCAATAACAGACATTGTTAATGTAGAATAAAACCAATATACGTAAAAATAACAAACGTGACGGGAGACAAATGAGATGCAGGTCGACCATATGCGTCTCATCCTTTAGCATTGTAGGCCGGGGTGACATTCGTGCTAGCGTTACCTAGGCGACTGAAAGTGCAAACACTATTGCGCCTTATTAAATGCATTACATTTTTAATGGTTGGTTGATGCTTACACCATACATTAAATATAGAGTTAAGGGAGCGTTTGCTATACAGCTACGTACTAATAAGGTTTCAGCATGTCACGTGACTTACGTAAAAAAAACTTAAACTGGAGATTTGCAACTATGTCAAGGACCTAGTTAGTATTCACAATTACATATGCAAAATTAATGCGATAGTACGCGGCAATATATGTGTTCAGGAATAAATACTAAAACCCTCGCAATATCATTACATCAGTTTGCCTAAATAAGAAACGCGAAGAATGACTTGTATATTATTTTATTTATGTATTCTTACGGCTGGTCGGATTGAAGTATACAGGCGGTCCAGAAACGGCCGTATAATAAGCCCACCACGAGAATCCCGAGGATAAATTGGATGCAAAAACTTCTGTGGCAAAATGTTCTATAATGGTAATTTACGTGTACAATGTGGCAACACAGCACGGAGTTAAAAGGGCCTTCCTAAATAGGTTGCATTTGTGTGTGTGAAGCAGGAGCGGTAAGAGTGTCGTTGAACGACGTATGTAGTGCCTCTCCGTACAAGCCCCTCAGAGGGCATGCATTGCTTTACTATTATTCTTTTTCCTATGGGACTTAAAGCGGTCACCAAATTATTATATTTGTGGGAATCATAGTTCAAACAAAGTATAACGCTTGTTTCTATAGACGAGTTTTCCGAATCCGGTTGTTATTTATTGAGATACGGCAGTCTGAATAAATTCATTTTTGGTAATTTTGAGGGGCTCGAAAATTTTGTTTCTAATAAACGTGTCGAATTTATAAAACTATAGTGAAATTGTTTGGAAGTGTGTGTTACTTCCGTAGATATATAAATATAATGCACGTTAAATAATTTCGTCAAAAAAAAAAGAATAGCCATAACACACTGCAACGCATTTGAAGCGCAGCTAAGGAGGCCCCTTAAGGCGGCCGCCTACCGCACGCTTCAAATGCAATGCAGTGTGTTTGTAAACAGTTTTTTCTATTCCACGTGTGCCCATTGTGCCAACGTACGAAAAGAAAACAAACATCAAACAAGGTCGGAACCTCATAGTTAAGACATCACGCTCATTAAAAACACTGTTTCTAAGTCTTCAAACATGGCTAAAAATGGCCTTGCCAGACTTCCGTACCTCAAAATGTACTAACCGGATGTATGTGAAACTCAGATTGCGACCTGCACTGTACTTAGTTGCAGACATTCCACCAATAAAATTATATGTTCACCGCTTAATGTCCCACAGTAACAACCGTTCAGCGGGGAGCTTGCGCGCTAGTTCAGCGCTTGGTTCGTTGAGGCGACGCGGCATTTGATGCGCGCTTCAAGGTCGACCTTACTGCTCCGTCGCTTTTGAGTCTCTCACGCGCGGTAGGCGGCGCCCTTAAGACTCCTCTTGCGCTCTACAGATATCTTGATTATCTTAATACTACTGTTCCTGTTCTGAGCTGGGTGCAGGTTCAAATCCCGAGAAGTCTTAAACATTTGCTTATGTTTACTTGACGTGTCGTAAAAAATAATACGCGGATGTGGAGCGGAAGAGGAGACTTTCTCCGTGCTGTGTTGCCACAGTGTGCGCGAAAAAATGCTGTACAACAATTTGCCACAAAAATTGTATAGGCCTAATCCAATTTAGCCAAAGATTCACTTAACGTGCTTTTTATACTGCCATTTCGGGTCACCCTGCACAGTCTTAGTTAGAATAATGTAGCTTTCAAAACACATTTCTGAGGTCTTGCTCCCTGGTAGCTATGTGGGTAAACGATATTGCTAGAACTTTCGGCTGCAAGGACTGTTCCGCTGTTAATTGTTCTTCAGTAAATCTTACTGAACGTGAAGTCTTCCGGACGTCACGTATGAGGAACCAGATATCCCTCATGTTTCCGCAAGTCCAGCCGTCGACACTTGCAGCGGCAGGGTACTCGTCTATACCCCCAGTGATAATACCGGGCTTGGCGCGGCAGACCCACATTTTCGCACGTGAAATCGTGCCGGACGACACTGTCTGTCGACGGGATTTCCTTAGGAATCTGCGGCGGTGCTCAATTCTAAACTCCTATCATAGAAAACCTCGATGACCAATTATTACGCAGCCTGTGTGGTTTACGGACTGACAGAAAAGTCCTTATGGATTTTGGCATAGCTCACGCTGGAGGATACTCGAGTGAAAGGTATCGCACCCCGGATGCAGGCTTACGACCGGGCGCACTCAGGCATCTGTTTGCCCCGAACGTTAACTATTTAGAAATGCCGGAATGGGAAGAGTGGGAAAAACGGGAGATTAACGAGAAAACCCGGCAACGACCCGCACTAATCCCATATGCGAAAAGCCTGGGGCTGACTACGCCGGGAATCGAACACGGATCACCTTGGTCGGAGGTGAGAGCCCTAACCACTGCGCCAACCACGGCCTATATAAAGATCTTCAAGGAGTCTCCAGTTCAGCCTTTGGCAGCAGGGTCACGTCGGTCGGAAACAATTCCGGAACACCTGACCAAAACGGTCTTAGCTTCCGTCGACACGTGTGGGTGGTGATGTATTCAAGAAGCGGATTGCGGACAATCGCTTGTTTATGTGCGCCTACCCACGCGGGAGCAGTTGACGGGAGACGAAGAGTGGCGGGATGAGGCTAGCCGTGTCCAGTGGTGTCTAGAAGGGGAAGGGGGTAGTCCAGTCAGGGACAAGGCGGCCGCTGTGTCCGTGCTATATATGGCGAGGCAGATAAGCCATCCCTGCAGCCTGCGAGCTTCCGACTAGACGGCCAGTGGGTTGCACGCGTCCCCGTCATCATACCTTCCTCGGCGCGGAAGAGATCCGACAGAGCACGTTCTACACCACACTAACCGACCTTGTGCGAAGCGAGAAGACAAAAACATGCCCTCGTTCTTGCAGCAAGGCGACGCGACTTGCATGTACTAGTGACCCTATTGGTAGAAATGATTGTGTATCGCGAAAATGTAAGATACCAACGTAGGCCTACCCTTGAAAACGCTGTAGTTTCTTGCAACAGTATCTTATTTTATTGGGTGATATACGTCTGACACAACGTAGCTGTCCGCAGACCACAGACAGACAAAGATTCCAATCGCGCGACTCTGTGGCTTATTAAAATAGCGTAACAGCTCCACATACAAGCGGAAGCCAGTAGTTTTTGATAAGCTGAACATGTGATTGGAAGATGGTTAAGTAGTCGTTTAAACAAGAAACGCAAATATTCATTGCACTAGTTATCATTTACGCAGTCATATGGGGCCACGTCAATATCGAAAGACAAAATTTAGGGATGGACACGTTGCATTGAAGCGTAGTAAACAGTCAACTTTTCCCGTAATAAATCAGTGTGCTGAACGAAGAGGATTTCAGGGAGATTTACATTGTGCATGATTAAGTACTCCTTTCCAGGCAAGTAATTTTGGCGCGATTGCTTTTGCGATATTGAAGTAAACGCCATACCAGTTTTATTTTATAATTTTGAGGCCCCCCGTCCCCGTCCCCTTTTGGCCCTTGGGCAGGAGAAATCTCACCGATGCCTCACCCGTCTGTTTGCCCATCCTGTCCTACCTTAGATTTCTATACAGGGACAAGAAGGCCCTCATCGATATGAATAATTTTTGAGCCATTTTATAAATAGACAAAAAAATAATATATATTCTGTTCGCGCGTTTTTATTCTGAAGTTACCAAAAGTCACAGTTTAACGTTCTTCAGTACCCAACACTGCACATGACTGTAACCAAGACCTCAACTACTGGAGAACTCGCTAGACGATACAGTTTGCGTCGTGGTTTTACTCAGCTCCCGACGTGTGGCTCCTCCAAACAACCTCTCACGCATACCTTCAAATTCGCCGACTGTATCCTCCTTTGTCGGCTGTCCTGGGGCGGTCGGTAGGCACCTCGCGGAGCTTCACGCCCTGTTGTCTGCGCTCGCCCCAGTTCTACTGCCTCGTCGGCAGGGATATCTCCCTCTGCTTCGCGCCCCTTCGCATGCGGCACTGGAAGACAGTCGTCGGCAGCACCGGTATTAAGGGCAAGGTCCCTCTTAACCAAGGTAGTCTTCCTTATGTTGCACCTAGCAAGCAGGGTTTAGTCTCATAGCACCTCCAGTTTCTGCCTGGCGAACTGCCCTAATGTGCTATACTTTCAGCCAAGCGATAATCGTCAAAATCAGGTACAGATTGCCAACCACTATTGCAGCTATTCGCTATATAGCCGGGGCTAACCTTGGTTTCTAAGTGCCCTATTGCCGGCACGACGCACGTAGTCACGTCGTGACCATTTGCCGTCGAGCTAGCCACACACTACCTTCAACTGCCGCGGGCCAGGTTACTACTCCACCCCGCTTCCCCCTCTAAAATATCACTGCCTCTCCACGCCAGCGCTCCACAGTGACACATATCAGAACTTCCATGGCAAATAATTATTGAAACTATGCCATTATTACATATAAAAGTACAGTCCTGGCATACAATTCATATGATTCCGGAACCAATTTAAAACGTTTTATCTAGTATATGTGAGGCACATTCGTGAAAAATGGTTTAGTTTCTGACAATGTTCATGACTTCAGAGGTATTGCCTGTGTAATACCGAGTTCTTAGTCCGGAGACGCACAGCGTCTCAATTTCATAGATATGTGGTGTCTATCTAAGCTATCAAACGATTATATTGTGCTGCATAGGTGTGAACGTGAACTTGTTTCACTGAAGTATGTTTGGTATTCCTAAATGTTACGTGCGACATTTCGCAAGACACGTGTAACGTGTTTTACTTCGTTGAAGCCTGCCAGAGCCGCCGGGCCCTGTGATCACGTGGTTAGGTCAGAGGTCCGCCCACGCTGACTAGTATCACAGCAAAGCAGAAAATACAGTCGTTTTCATCCCCTTTAGCAGCGCATTCTCTCTTGATGCTGTGTGAGAATTCGCTACCATAGCAGTTTGTGACAACAATTAAGTTAAATATGACTGCCTTTATTTTAAATAATACATTTTTGTCTTTGGAAAATGTTTACAAATTTTGAAAACCGGGGTCAGTTGGTTGCTCACTTTGAGTATATGGTAGCGTCATTTTTATGAAGTTGAGGAAAACAATGGTGATTTATTTTTTTTTTTTAGGAAAAGGGAAATGTAGAGTGAATTTCGGAACATTTTGGATGATTTTGAAATAAAAAAAAAAAAAGGAAAAATGGCGGCCTAGTGATAAAATCGAAGATTTATTATGGGGTGTGTGCCACAGTATAAATTCTAGACTCCATGTCCATCTAATCGGCATAACTATACTGCGAACGTCTACACAATAAAATAGTAGTGATGGGCCTGGCGCGATCTGAGGAAACTGTCACTACTATCAACTACTGTACTAAAGTCACTAGCCAACATTACCTACCTCAATAGACAGACAACACGACACATCACGACAGTCACTGTGGTTGGGTAGAGTTTTGATTCCCGCCGATACCCCTACTAGGAAAATGTTTATTACTAGCCACGATTGTGCGACAAATTTTTTTTTTTTTTGCATAATTTGGTTTCAATGCCTTGTACGCACCTGCGGGTAATTCTTGGCCAGTGATTAAATGTTGTAAATCATTTGTTTTGGGCTCTTCTGGAAAATCACACGTGTACGGTGTCACAGTAACCTTACTGTGACCATTCGTCTCCCACCAAGGCGATTCGGGTTCGATTCTGGCGGAGTTGGTCCCCGGATTTTCTCATCTGGGAATCGTGCCGGACGATGTCGCTAGTCGGCGGGATTTCTCGAGGATCTCCGGTTTCCCAACCGTTTCATTCCGGTACTGCTCCATTCTCACCAGCGCTAAAGACCTCGATGTCGAGTACTGACCAAAATTTCTCGTTCACTCACCTTACTGCGATTACTGCAGTCAAATAATAAACGTGTCTCAACAATGACACGCTGCCAATAAAACTATGCAAAGAGCTGTCGACGTGGACATATGGCAATGAAATACATCGGTGCAAAAATCTTTTCGTGACATACTCTTGGCGGTATTATTTACGAAAACAGCTCCCTTCCAGGGTAAATAAAGAGTCCGGAGCCATACGCGCTCCGTCGTCTTGTTCCGTGATTTGCAACTAATTGCCGGGATGATCTTGTTGCACGACACATGCAACGAGTTACGGGAGTTTCTCTTTCCGGACTCGCGATAACACGGCCCTAGATAGCAGCCAGCGATCGGTAATAATCCACAGAGATGTATTGCCGTTAATTTCTGGAACATTTTCTAAGTACATACACAGATGGTTTCAGAGAAGGCGCTTTGAGATTATTTTAAATTCCCGTTCGGGAGAGACCCGAGTTCGATTTCAGCTCCGTTAACCCTTATTTCGTTTCCCCAGGAATTACTGCAGCTCGGAATTGACGGAGCTATAAGGCCACAGCAAGCCAAGCGCAGAACTAGCGTGCATGATTCCCTCTGATCCATTTGTACTTTGGGACTTGAAGCCGGTGAACATATGCTTTTATTATGTGATAAGTCTGTAGCAAAGTTCAGTGCACTTTTCTATTAGAGTTTCATATACATCCTGTCAGTACATTTTGCAGTACGGCAGCCTGGAAAGGACGTTTTTATCTATGTCGGACGACTTTATATCAGTGTTTTTAATTAGCGTGGTGTTTTAACGTCATTCCATCCTTTTCCGAAATGATTTTTTTTCGTACATTGGCACAGTGAGCACATGTTGATAAATTTCGTAACAAATCATTTTGCAACGTATATGATGCGCGTTGTAGGGTGCACCCTAATGAGGCTGCATAATCTATCTCGCAGAAAATTTTTATTTTCATGTCTTAATTGTAGTCAGATGATTGACTGACAGTTATGTTATTTTTTGTACAATTACCAAGTTTGGTTTTTGCTCTTCGTTGAACGGCGTTGTAGTAGTATTATTTAAATAAATATGTTTCATAATTTCGCTTTGCTTTACTTTACATTATGTGTGTATGTGTGTGTGTATGTATGCATGCATGCACGATGTCCTGTTAAGTCCGTTCTCATAGGGCAAATAGAAATTGCTGAAATATGGAATGTTTTAATAGTGTAGTAGGCCTAGTGTGTTGGCGTAAGACAACAGCAGAGTGTGTTCACTTCAATGTGTCATTAAAACAGAAAATGCTCAAGTTGATGATCGCAATGTACTTTGCACATGCGTATGCGATGGTTCAAATTGCTTTTTACACGATGTAACATGGTTGGCGGGATGGAGCGGTATGTAGTAGTAATGTTATTTACTATAACATTTCATTACACTAAAACACTATTAAAACATTCCATATTTCACCAATTTCTATTTATAATATGAGACCGGACTTATGGGACATTCTGTATGTATAAGACTCATAATTAATAATTATTAAATAAATCGTGGCTGATATCATGAATAAAGGAGAAATAAGGAACAAATCAGAATGACGAGTGTAAGGACACGTAATACAGCTCTCACTGGTTCCTTCCTTAGTCTACCTCCTCCTACCACTTCCATCCTGCTCCCGTCATGACCTTCAGTGTTCTCGTACGCAAGATGTTCACCTCAAACTCGCAATTAAATAGGTTATTACAAAGATACGGAAAATACTTGTTATGAATAAAATACGCAATGCAATTTTTTGACGTCACCGCTAACGGAGGTTGTGGATAGGATATCGATCGAACGTGGTGGTCCAGTAGACCGACGTGCCGTTTGGCCTCTGGCATATAATGCATGGTTGTTGTTCGTGTTGTTGGAGTTTGCGACAGTTGGACAGGCTACGAAATAAGAGATGGCAGAACTACTTGTTGGTGTTGGTCATGAAAGCATTTCAACTCTCTCTTCCGGTTGTTGTTGGCATTCTTGTTGTAGTAAAATTAAAAATATTTAACTTTTAGTACAATCGACCAATCAGATTGCAGTATGCGGATAAGTTGTGTTTAATGTTAACATAAAAACAGCACTAAGCGTAGGGCCTAATTTTATTTCTGATTCTCTCAAACAAGAACATACCACTGAAGTTAGAGTTCGAAAGGTCTTGTCGGCTTAAATTATTTCAGCTACCTTGTTACTTATAAGTGTGATATACGGCTGTCTATTGTACCAACGCACGCTTCGCACACCAACCATTAACACCACCATCATCAACCACAAATTGCGCCAAGGCCTTTCAGTGAGCGCAATGTCTAGGCTCAGTGGGCATCAGGTTTTCGTTGTGGAGGTATTTATTTGTAATGATAGTTCTGTGATTACTACACAACGTGCATTTCGTATTCGGTTCGCACTTTGCAAACATGAGTCTGTTCCGGATAGAAAAACATGTCTTGTTTGGGTATGAAACTTAAGGGGGATGGAGTGCCAAAGCAGTGAATTTTCGCAATTTTCGACTTTACTTTTTCCCCTCGCTTAGTATCGAAAATCAAGGTTCGACAATCCGGAAATGATACTTTTGTACATCTTATTACATTACTACATGGACACAGACGGTCTTATTTTTTGAGTAGTTATAGCAGATAGGAAAAAGATAAATTTTTCCTATCTGCAATCAGTGCTCCAAAAATAAGAAAGTCTGTGACTATGTACTAAAGTAAGAAGGTGTACAAAAGTGTATTCTACGGATTGTCGAGCCCTGATTTTGTATAATATGCGCGGGGATAACGTTATGCCGAAAATTGTGAAAATTCACTGCTTTGGCGCAAGAACAAAGGTTCAGCATTACAAATAAAATTTGCTGGCCGACCTGAAACGATAACGACTCTAAAAAGTGCGGTACGTGCGAAAGTGCTTTCATCTTGCGATCTCCAAAGCGCTCGTCAGTGAAACAAGCAGCTTCCCTGGGTCTGTCTGGTCGCAGTGGTGGAAGATTGCTGCGCAACAATCTCAACATGCACCCCTACTAAAATACTGTAACGCATGAACTGAGTAGAAGAGATTTTTACAGTCGCAGAGCTTTGTGTGACGTTTTCCAAAACATGTTCGCTACAAATTTTTTTTTTCTGACGAGGCTTGCTCTACTAGGCAGGCACTGTAAATAATCAAAATTTGCAGTACTCCGATGAAGGTAACCCTTGAGAACTACACCAGCGACCACTTCACAGCCTTCTTGTTTCCGTTTGTTGTAGCATATTGTCGAATTTGGCGTGTGGGGTCAGTGGTTTTTTTTAATGGCTATGGCGAACTTCCAGGAACGCCTCCGCCAGTGTATCAATATTAGAGGCCGCCATTTAACAGACATAATTTTTTAAAACACGTCAATGTCTACATGTTATTCATAAGTAAAAATGTTTTTTTTTTCTGTATCTTTGTTCGTAACTACCTGTTTTAATAGGGGGTGCCTTCTTTCCGGGCCCTGTGTGTGTAATATATATATATATATATATATATATATATATATATATATATATATATTACACACACATACACACATGGAAGGTCGTGGAAATAAGAACTTAAACTTCCAAGACGTCAAAGATTATTTTACTCTTACGTCATGGTAAAATGACCGTCAAGGTACTGGAAGTTAAGGTCCCATTTCTTATGACCTGAAACACGCACTATGTATATATTTATTTATGTATTTATTTATTGCAGAAGGTTAATTTTATGTTGTGTGATGCGTCATAAAGTAAAAATAAGTATGTCCATAACCAAGGCAAGTGCTATGTAAACTTGGCGACTACTGTTACTGCTGCAAGGAGGGAACGCAGGCCAGTCCCTACGGCGCGGCGCATCAGCTCTCACTTCACCTCTTCAGAAAGAAAACGTGACTCAGGGGAAATGTCTTAGTTCATACGCTGCAAATAGACTGTTTAACGGTTCTGAAGTATTGCTTTATGGGCCACTCACTTCACCGCTAGGTAAACTGAAGTTTAAAAGTGAAAGCTGACATTCACTGTGTAGCTTGCGTAACCTAATGTCCCATCTTGAACAAAAACAAATGTTGACGTAGCAAACATGACTGGCATCTGTCCCAAGTGAGGATTCGAGTGTGTCACCTTTAAGTTTTCCCTGTCTCTATGATGGCTTTTATCAGTGCAATTATTGATCGTTATAATTGCGCTATTGTACTAATAAATAGTCAGTTGGTAAATTGAAAGTAGTAAAATAGTTGGGCTTAAGGTGTCCACCTTGGTGGACGCATTTTGTGCGTTCTAGGCGTAGAAGTGCGGAAGCAGCAAGAACGAGACAACACATACATAACGCCTCCTCCTAGCATGTCATCACTTAACTGGCGTGCAATCTTCTCGTCAATTCCTCGACTCTGCAAGGCATTCAGAGGTGACCCTATCATTTTATGACATAATATTAAAGTTGTAGGTACGCACCTATACTATTATCAAGTTTCTGCGCATAAATTTTCATACCTATAAAGGACCGCAAATCCCCAATGTTTTCGCCATGGCAACGGCTAGAAAATATGATTTAATAGGTAGTGGTGAACTTTAAATGGGTATACACACGTGTAACGTTCCTTGAATGCTATTCCTGAGCAGACATCAATCAAGTGCACTGAGCAGTTTTTCTATTAACCATGCAATGGCCGAAACTCTGCGGCTTGGGCAGACGGCCACATTTAACGTATCTTCAGTAGCGAGGAAATTAGAGACGTAACTAATAGTTCGTGCAGACAGGTTATGAGGAAAGAGAATCGGCAAGGACATTTAGCTAGGAACTATCCATGCTTTTCCTGGATTGATTGAAGAGATTTGTCAGCACTTAAACATCTAGGTCTTTAGCGCTGGTGAGGGGTGACATAAGAGTATCGAGCAGCGCCGGGATGAAGGGGCGGGAAACAAAGAGATAACCCGAGAAAACCCTTCTACCAGCGCCATCATCCGACACGATTCCCACATGTGAAAATCTGGGGAACAACCCTATCGGGAATCGAGCACGATTGGCTTGCTGGTAGGCGAGTGCTCTAGCCACTGCGTCAACTGCGGCCCCCTTTCGCCTGGAGTAATTTCGGACATTTATAGAAAATAGAAATCGTGATGGAATGATCGAGATTCGAGACTATCTCGGGTCCTCCGGAATGCGAGTCTTCACCTCTCCGCCATTCAGCTTGGGTCGGTTGTAAATGAAGGCAGTTTAGTCTTAGCTTCAGCACTGTTATGAACACCAAAGTAAATGAATTAAATATGTGGGAGGTACGTACATCAACAGGATGTTAACCTTAATATCAACAGATTGGGATGTTGGATACGTTTTAAATTCAGAACTTAGCTACGTAAATAAATGTTACTGCATGAAACACTGATTATTGTTGCACGTGCGAAATAGAATATATTTCGTAATTGAAATTCTTATACCGTAAAAATATCAACGTTTTATGCTGAGGATGTACAACAAACAGTAGTGCGCTTAAGTCGCGTGTTAAATGTTGATGATACGCACATTCAAGTCCTGGGCCCTTTAAAAATGTAATATCTGTATAGCTTATAATTACGTTCTAATGAAATCTGTAAGCTGAGTAGGTTATGCATACTGTAATTAGTATATTAACAAGGATTGTTTATGATTCTAACCAGACGTTCATTATGAGTAAATATTTATAACAAAGAAAACTTTTTAATATGTCTGTAATTAAGGGAAATTTTTGAGTTCAATGACCGGCATGTTAGAATAAATTTTGTGTGTGAAATAGGGCTTTGTCTCTAGTGTGAAAACATCTTTAACGTTTATTACGGAGCTGAAAGAGGAAACTTGTTTTACTTATTGTAGTTTAAGCCTTTGAAATTTACTCGAGTTTACTTGCTAGGTGTCGGGTATTCGCTTGTTTCGTAGCTCGTTGGTGTGTGGAGTTTGTGGAGTGTTAGGTTTATTCAGGGGAAGCTATAGTGGTGGCTTGTGAAAGTACTGACAGTAATATTTCCTTTACTTCTAAGAGCTCTGATGGTAATATTTCCTTTGAGATCATACATAGATCTGTATCCCGAGAACAGGAGTAGTTTCTTCATACATCCAGTTGCTGCTTACGAAACACGTCACGTTTTGTATAACTCTGTCCTCCAAACAAAGTTTAAAAAGTTTAAGTAAACTCTGCAATTTTTTTGGAACTATGTTCTTTGACGTCTCGTTCCTGAAAGGAAGCATGGAAGCAGAAAATTAAAGACCTGACTTAATTAAAATAGCGTTGGGAAGACTGGCAGAGGGAAAACTTCCGCCTCGCTCGCTGTTAATTATCATCTGCACCATTTCATGTAATTAGAGGGCGGCGAGGAAACTAATTAACTCGTGTCTCGTTTTAACGCGTGTCGTGCAGGGGCTAGCAAATGAGGAAGACCTCGTTTACCCTAGACGATGTCTCTTAGAAAGTTACGTAGGTCTGCGGGAATCCTATTCCATGCAAGGGAAAGTCAAACGTTTGGGGAAACCGCTACCGTTGTTGCCTGAAGATGGTAGGTTTCGCTTTCATGTCAGTCTTGTTTAAGGCAACTTCATTCCATTTAAGTTTTTTAGCCGTAACATTTATTCAAATTGTATTATCAAAATTTCCTCTTCGACAAAGCGTAACGTATATTCTCAGTAAACTGCTTGGCATAAATATAATAGAATCTTTCATTCATTTGTCATGCAGAATCATTGCAAGAGAATTATAGGTTAACTTCCAAGAATTTTATGCATGACAAATTAATGAAAGATTCTATTATTATTTATGTAAAGCAGTTTACCACGAATATACCTTATGCTTTGTCGAAGAGGAAATTTTGATAATACAATTTGAATAGTTGTTATGGCTCAAAGACTGGAAATACAATAAAATGGTCTAACACTCCCTCTTACGAATCCATCCATATGTGTTGACATTTTTTAACCCCGTCAAGTCTTAGCATTCATGATGTTAAGCTAAATAAATGAATGTCTGTATCACTGACGAGCGCGTAGACCAAACTGCGCCCTGAAAGATAAAATACCCTGCTGTGGAGGAATTACTTTTTATTTGATTATTTCTGCTGGTATTGTATTTTGGGTGTCGTAAATGAGGTATACTTTGTAGCACCAGTTAGATTGTAGGCTAGGATATTTGGTGATGGTAAACCGGACCATGACCGGGTGTTTTAAAAAAATAATTTTTACATAGTGTGGTAATTACCACTAATGTTTCACCAATCAGCACAGGAAAAAAATCGATAGTGTTAAGTTACCCATGCTGATGCAGAGTATACCCAGTTTACGGTAGTTTGTAAAAGTATTTGCATGAATGAAATTAATCTGCACTCATTCCCGAAAGCGTCATGTGTATTCTCGTTTTAGCGCGGAATCCTAACCTATGGTCATTCGCATTGATTATTGGTGTCCTAGCCAATAGAACTTCGGAGTTTGGTTGGAGTTGGCGGATTGACGGAATGAATGTGGATTTCAAAAACTGATGTAAAGACGTTCGGTACGGTTCATCCATTTTTAGAGCTACAAGTTTGTCGTAAAAATATTTTGCACCACTTTGTTTCAGTAACTTACGTTCTCATCGGCAGCTCTGGTTCATACTGAGACCTCCAGCTTGTGGGGTTGTAGATTTCAAGAGTACCTCCCTCTGATATGTAATACATGGCACAACCTTTAAATCCCAACCCAAATTATTTCTGGACAGTCAAAATATGTAACGTTGAGATCTGCAATAATGTAACCCGCATTACGCATTAATTAACTTTTACTCAATACAATTATTACGGGATACAAGTTCTTACATTCAATATTGCGTCCATCATAATCAAAGTTCAGTGATGGGTGACTATAGCAGGTGACTCACAGGGCTACTCTTTGAACTTGTAAAGTTAGTTCGCCAGACAAATAGTCCCACTTTAACGTGAGAGTAACTACGCCCACGTTCAGTAGGGCTAAAACACTGGTCGACACCCTACCTTATTCACGTAGAGGCTTCTTTCACGGAGAATTCGTATCCAACGTCATATCCGGCGTCGCTGAGGGAGGCGCCCCTGCAGTAGAATTGGACGTGCAGAATGACGAGGAGCGGTTGCCGTTTTGATGGTCTCTCGTGCCGAGAACGAAAGTTCTGCTTGCGAGAAGATAAGCTGCCATTGACGTAATACTCTCTACAACAGCTGAGAATGTCTCAGTTAATATTGTAGGAAATCCACAAATACTCAGACCCCACGCCATAAGCCTCAGGTGGGTAGAGACGAGACACACTTTGCCTCGCAGTTCCCTCTGAGCAGTCCAGTTGACGGCTCTCAGCGTAATACTTCTCGCGCACACGTCGCCAGCAAACTAGCCACGAGTTGTGGCGCACCCAAGCGTCACCCGTCCAAACTAAATTACTAAATACAGTTATTGTGTAGATACTAACATTTACGCCGGCGTATAAAAATAATAAATTAGAATTATAGAAGTTATTAGCGTATAGCCAATCAGTATGACTATCCTACTGTAAACACAACTAGAAGCTGAAACGTCATACATTGACTCGTGACGATACACACGTCACAATACTTATTGGCAGCGTGTCTTTATCAGATACATATCTCATTTGACTGCACCAATCAAAATAACGTTATTCTGACACCATACACAATATAAAACTTTATTTGCCACCACAAAAGGTTTCTTTAAATACAACCCACTGCAAAGTAACTGTGCAGCTAAGTTATTTAGCTTCCGGTAAAGAAATGTTACTTTACAGCAATGTAAATGTAGTAAACTTATGTTTTGAGTCACATTTTGGCTTTAAAAAGTATTTTTGAAAACAATTCAAGTTTATTATTAACAACGGTAAATTTTTTTTTAGAATAAAGCTTACGTTAAAATACCCCGACTATTTTCACCACTAAGATGTCAAAACAAATTATCTTTTAACAACACAATTTTTGTTTCCATTCCTATAACTTTTAAACAAAAAAAATTATTTGCGGCAAAGTTACTTTGCAATGACTCTTATTTAAACAAACATTTTGTTGTGGTAACGAAAGTGTTTTTACTATATACGTCTGTGATTGGCAAGTAGATCCTCAAGACCTGTGGGAGTTAAAAGCATTAAAAAAGCTGGGTCTACCCCGCCAGGAATCTAGCCCTGATCGTCTCGGTGGGTGTTCGCCTCCCACTAGGGCTATATTCCTGGCGGGGTAGACCCGGATTTGCGCTCGTGGAAACCGTACAAGACGATGTCGTTGGGTCAGCGGGTTTTCTCAAAAATATCCCGTTTCCCCTTCCTCTCCTCATTCCAGCGCTGCTTCATACGCGCCTATCGCTCACCAGAAACAACACAGGCACTCAAGTAATACACAGAACATTTACACTCGATGACATTTTTGTAAGTGAAAACATAAACGAGGTGATAAAGGAGCTATGATTTTTAAAATGTGCCTAATTAAGAAATACTGTCTACTTATTGAAATATTTTTACCAAGTTACTAGTTTAGTGACATAATCTTCATCATGCCGTGGTTTCGTATTTAATTATGTTTCAACTTATGTCATCCAGTAATTCCAATACTCATTTTTGAATTCCATTGTGTTTACAACGTCTGGTGTGGTAGTTCCTGTTACGAAAGGCGTACACTGTCATGACAGAGAATAAATAATGCTTACAGAAACGAAGGGGACCGCTGTGGCCGAATGGTTAGACCATTCGCCTCACACCAAGGCGATCCGAGTTCAATTCCCGGCGGGGTTGGTTCCCGGATTTTCGCATGTGAGAATGTGGCGGACGATGCCGCTGACCTGCGGGTTTTCTCTTGGATGTCCCGTTTCCCCCGCCCTTTCATTCCGGTGCTGCTCCATACTCACCTCATGTCATTCCTCACCAAATTACCTGGATGTTACGAGCTGACGAAAATCTCTCACTCACTAACAGAAATGCCATAACGAAGCTTATTTAGCGTTGTTATTGTACCAGTTTTCGGGGCGTACAAGCATGTAAACAAAACCATGTGGGATATGAGGCATTAGTTTAAACAACCGCGTATATTTCAATAAATACTGTAATTCGTATCTCATCTCAATTATGTATTAATAAATGTAAATGTTACGTTACTTACGTGTCTATTTCCTACAGATTATAAAATAGGTCCTACTAAAGTTCAGTATAACAAATCATTCACAAGCTCCGACACCATTACAATCCAAAGAGAAGACTATTACGATATAAACCATGTCAAGTCACTTCTAAAATTGTCTCCGTCGATTTACGGAAATTCTGGAAAAAATTTCTCCGGATACCTTCGTGAATCACGGAAACTTATTTCCTAAACCAACAGAAGTTTCCGTAAAACAGTTTCAACACACGGAAGAGCCATACTTACATATCTATAATTGTCAAAAATGCAACTGTTTGCAATGTTCTATGGAGAGCTACATTTTGTTTATGTGTTTAAAATTGTTATATGGATAAACAACAAAAATGTATTTTGAAAGAAAAAGGATTATTTTTAACTTGTAGGAAACTAACTGGAAATTTAGGTGAAAGTAAGAAGTAAATAGTAGGTGAGTACAAATATTCTTCCTTTTTATAAACTGCGATTCGATTTCGTGACCAATATATTCGGCAGGAGACAGAACTCGGTTAGAGTCTAATCTGGAGCCAACAATAATGCTACAATTGCATTTCTACAGATTTGCAGATTTACCGGTGATGTTATTAAAATATATCTGTAATATTTATAGCTCTTTATCCCATTAATTTACGATTTTTTTTTCGTGCAAGTGTCCGCAGACTAAGGGCCGTATCTATAAACTGCTTCGAATGACAACCAACTGCTCACCAATGCTTTCTCTATGGGGATAGATGTTCGTTGTCATTCCAAAGACGTTTATAGATACGGCCCTAAGGGCCGATATTAAAAACCTCTTTCGAATGACAACCAACTGCTATCCCCATGGAGAAAGCATTGGTGAGCAGTTGGCTGTCATTCGAAAGAGGTCTATAGATAAGACCCTTACAGTTATATTACGTATGATTCCGTAGTGTATATTTACTATAAACATTTCCGTTAAATTTTAGGTGTACATGAGAGTATTTCAAGTGGTACCGAATGCCAATGGAATTTTTGGTATGTTACTAAGGAGTACTACACAACAGTTGCCAAAAAATCTTACTACCATAAGGTGGCACTGTTAAAAAAAATTGTTTTGGTGTTTTACGGAGAAATGCTAGTAAAACATTATCCAGAAGTGTCCGTTAATTGACGGAAGGCAGTTAGCTCCATTTATGGAAACTCGCATATTTATTAGACGTTATTATATTGCAGGCACAATAATGCGTACGGTTAATTTTTTAGTTTATTCCCGCATTTTTACATATGTGCAATTAATAAAACGTAATTATGTATAACTGTGTTACAAATTAATGTTTCCGTTAATTAAACGTACAGTTCCGTAAAATTATCCGGAAATTCAAGGAAATTTTTAACAGTGCGACTGTGATGAATTACTTCATCCGATATGCCGTAGGTATGTACAAGTCCCCCCTTCCTTCCCCGCCTTATCGGAGATTTTTATAGGAGGGTTGACGGGGACCTACGAATATTTTTATAAATCGCAGTACATGATAGCAAAGCGCACAGTAAACCGTAGTAGTGAAAGTTCTGGCAGAGTCCAGAAACAGGCCATTTTTAAAACAACGAAACACCGCGTAATTTTTGTTTACACAATCCCAAGCGAAGCGAGGTTCCGCAGTTTGAAACCGCCTGGCTGTCTTGCTGTGGAAGAAGTTTCTCGTGTGCCTTCAGAAGACGTGGGATGAATGAGTTGTAAATGTACGGCAGCTAAGTACAGAATATAAAGGAATGTCAGTAAAATGAATGCCTCTCCCCATTTAGTAGGCGGCACGCCCGTCTAGATGCGAATAAATAACCGGAAATGTCTCTACACACAAGTGGCCAGAGATCTAACTTAGGAGTTAGTGGACGCTAGCCTTTTTATTTTTACGGTTGAGGCACAGCAACAGGGACGGCGATTAAGTCGAATATAACACGTCCGTCAAACACCTCATCGCCTCTGCGCGCGGAGTACTAAACTAGCGTGTGGTGTTCTCGTAATGCGTGTTTTTCAATGGGACTTCAAGAGATGACCTTGTTATTTTATGGATAGAATGTATGTGGTAAATTCCAACGCAGGCTCCTATTATTTGGTCTTACGATTGCGGTTGATATTTTCCTAGCTACAGCAACCTTAAAGAATTTATTTTTATCACTTTTGAAGATTTTTAAAATCGTGTTTTTAATTAGCAGCCAGCATTTTTAAAACCATAGGGACACAGTTTGAAGTCTTCTTTTCGTAGATAAACGCACTGGAAACGTTTTTAATAGTTATTCAAGTAAATATACTTTCCGTACCATTCTACAACACGACTCACGGGCCAGGTTTACTAACTATCGGTGTGCAGAGCTTCGGATGTTTCAAAATTATCAGAAAACTGTTGATTGCGCATAAGTGATATCTGCTTAGAAGTAGCAGTCAAAGATCGTTACACGTATGTATGCCCATTTCATAACTCCCCACTACTCATTGAAGTATTTTCTAGTGGTCGGAAGTGGCGAAAAAGTGTGATGGCTTTTTATCGTGAGGTGCTCGCCTGGTAGCAGTGTGTTTGTGTGAGTGAGGTATGGCGCTAAGGGCGATGTTGACTGGTTAATCTAGCATGGAATCGCCTCTACCGCAAGACACTGAAAAGGTGTGCAGTGGTATCGTAGATAACTCGCCTGACTGACACTTTCAGTGGAGACCCGATTATTTTATTGGTGTAAAGTTTTAGGCAAAGTCCATTGCATGTTCATAATGTAGTTTCACACAAATCCCGTGAAAAGTTTTTCAGATATGACAGGTTGAAAAAGCAAACACACACACACACATCACCGGGAGTAGATAATTTTTTTTCCTTAAAATGCCGCACTTAAATTGCAATAAAAATGTTATTTGAAACCCTGAAAATGTAGATATAACTTATTTTACTTCCGGCAGTTAAATTCTATGTTGCCTTCAGTGTTAAAGTGTGCACTATAACTTGTATGGACGGTAAGAGTCAAGTTTTAGACCTAGGCCTATAAATTGTTTTCCTTTTCCCATGAAATTATTCACTTAAAAAGAAAATTGCATACGTTGTTCCTTTATCTTAATTTTTGTTGAGTTTCAAGTGACACTAATCCTGATGAAAAAAGTTTGTTAACTTTTATTTTGTCGGATGCACATGATGTTCATAAACTCGGTACAGAAACTCAACCACATAGTTTCCTATAAAAATATCATTATTTAATATGAACTTTAACATGCGCACACAAATTATGATTGCAAGGGAAGGTACACCTACATTTCGTAAAAGAGAACATATTCGTGATAGTGTCCTATGTAGGCTACTTTCATCGAATTATCAAGTGTGCCAGAATTTAACACTCGCATACTCCTTTTATTTTTTTTATTTTCGATAGCCTTTACTGCTCTACACAATGTTTCCTGAAAATAGGTTTAGGAGAAATTAACAATTTTTCACGGAAATCCACCCAGTGAAATTTCTGTACTAAAAGAAGCTTCTGCCGCACCCGCCTGCCTATCTTGCGAACAGCGTTGCAGCATGCTAGCAGAACACTTTTTTCTAAGAAACTTGTCAGCGTGTTTCTAATGTGTTAGTTTACGAGAAGAACAAACACTTCAAACGATTTCGGAAAGGTAGTTAGAAAACATTATTAGAAATATTTCGGAGCCCCTCGAAATGACTAAAAACAGCATTTTCTGTCAGTTACATCTAAACAACTGCGTACGGGATTCGTGTGAAACTACGATAGAAAGGTGTACTAGACTTCGCTTAAAACTTTCTACCAATAAAAATATTGGTTCACCACTGAAAGTGTCTGTCAGGCGAGTGATCTACGATACCACTGCACGTCATTTGTGTCTTACTGTAGAGGCGATTCCACGCTAGATGAGCCGGTCAATATCGCCCTTGGCTCCATGCCTACTCACACTAACAGACGGCTAGTAGGATGCCGCCTTGAAAGGAAATCATGCGCACAGAGACTACATGCTTACTTTCAGATAAAATATTTTGGTACTGAAAGCTGAATTTAAAGAATATTTTTTTATATCTGAAATTTTTAATACAGTATTGCTTTGTATTTTTATTACTTTAGTAGTCATAACATCTTATTTCAGTATGACGTAAGTCGGTTATCTTTATTTGTACGTCCTCTCATCATGCAGAATTTTTTTACTTTTGGCATGCCGCCATGTCAAAATTTAGAAAATAATACCATTTTTTGATGCTTGGAGCTGGATGGGCGACCTAGATGCCGGAATCACGATAGCGCGTTGGACGTGACGCGAAGGATGCGACGCGAATAAAATAACTTGCCAGCCAATCAGAGTAATATTTGTCGTGCTGACGTCAGAGAAGCCTTGACAAGTTTTGCTAGCGTCGCGCCTTTCGCGTGGTGTTCGTCGCGCTATTGTGATTTCCGCACGAAGCGCGTATCAAATGCTGCATCGCCACTACAAGCCATCAAGCGCTGAAATAACTGATTCCCGCCGATAAGTTTTTACTACGGGACTTAAAGTTGTGACCATTTATAATGTTATTGGTGTAAAGTCTGTACTAAATTTCAGTTCACGATTCTATCATAGCTTCACATACATCTGGTTAAGTGTTGTAGTCTGACGAAGAAGTTTTTAACTATGTTGGGCGGGCTTAGAATCGTAGTTTTTAATGGACATAGTGTCGTAACACTGACATTTCGTACTTGTCCAAAGTGTTTTTTTTACATTTGCATAATGGGCACATGGGGAGTACTTTCGTCAAAAAAAACATTTCTCTGTAATTTATAATGCATATGATGCATGTGATACGCGGCGGCCGTTAATTCGGCTCCATGATTTAATGTTTAAATCAATTTTGTATGAGAAATTTGAGAGTTTTCCCTTGTTGTAAAAGAACATGACGCATATCCATTCGGAGCATGTGAGTTCAGCATCGGTATTCACAGCCAAGGACAACCATTACGTGATATTTAAATATGCAACGAGTGTTGGAGAGCGAGAGAGGAGGAGAACTTGCCAGCCGACCCACACACCGCCTCATTTGCATCTCTCAAGCCTGCAATACACTATCAGGTAAACACGTTCACTAATTTTCTCTCTTGCACGCTCGTGTACACTCACTGGTAATTAAAATTTAATTCTAGCGCCCTAAGAGAACTCTTTATGGGTGCCGCCTGCCACGCGATAAAACACGTTACAGTGTATTCACAAATACGTTTTTTTTTTTTACTAAACTATTCCACATGTACCCATTATATCAGTGTTCTAGAAGAAAATACGTGTCAAACAATGACGGAAATTTAGTTTAAAAACATGAATTATAAAAATCATTTTGGAGCCTCTCGAAATGGCTTCAGCTTACATCTGAAAATCTACTCTTGGGGTTTGTGTGAAACTATTCTAGCAACTTGCAATGACTTTGCCGAAAACTTTTCACCAATAAAAATATGGGTTCACCACTGAAAGTGTCAGCCAGGCGAGTGATCTACGAGACCACTACACGTAGGTTGAGTCTTGTTGTAGAGGCGATAACTGACACCGCACCTCAGATGAACCATTCATCGTCGCCCTGCCGTGCCTCACTCACACAAACACACGGCCAGTAGGTGTTCAGGTGTGATGAAATCATAATTTTATATTTTTAGTTTTGTAGACTATACTTGTGAGTCCATTTTACTCTTACGAAACAATTTGAGCTCTCGTAGTTTTCTCATAACGGGATGTGAAAGTCAAAATTTGTTTGTTACACTGCCATGCAAATAGTGAAAACTAATTGACAAACTTAAACAAAAGAATTCATTGTGAAAACATTAAAAAACTCACAACGTATTATTTTGAATTTAAAAAACAATCGAAAAAGTAGAGAAAAGATTTGCAAATTCATCCCTTTTTTTAACGGCAAAAAAGTTCGCAGGACTATTTCAAATGTTTTATTACGTAGCCCATAATATATAATTTCACTGTGAATTTTTTTACGTGCGTAAGTTAATTAGTTTTCACTATTTGCATGGCAGCAGAACATGCAAATTATTACTTTGACGCACCGCTATGAGAAAACTACGCCAGCTAAAAGTGTTTTGGTAGAGCAAATTGTACTCACAAGTATCGTCTACAAAACTAAGACTATTTTATAAAAACATTAAATTATGATCTTATCGCACTTAAACGCCCTTATGATGGCCGCTTGATGAAGGGCATATGTTTGTGTGTGAGACGAAAATCTATGTGGAGCTACGAGTTATGCCGGCCGGCACATGTATTGTGATATCGTCTCTACCCCCAAAATCGTAAATGCGCGCGTAGTGTTCCCGCTGTAACTTCTTTACTATTGGACTTTCAAGCGGTGTCCTGATCTGTCTCAAAGTATAGTTTAGTTGTAGACTTTAAATTTCGAACTAATTCGAACACTTTGAGGGAAAACAGTTTAAAAAAGCCGATTTGAGCCGTAAAATAATGCTTCCAAAGTAAGTGTTGTCTTATGTCATTTGCACAAGTATTCCGAACTATGGTTTTTTTCGTAGATAAGCATTGTGGATGCACGTTAGTGGTTTGTAAGGAAAAATGAACATCCGAACACGGTCCACGCAGTTTGAGAGCCATAAGGCGGTCGCCTGGATGACGCTCGAACTGCGTGCAGCGTGTTCGGAGTTACGTTTTCTCTCAGAGACCAGCAAACGTGCGTCCACAATGCTTATCTACGAAAGAAAACACACTTCAGACTACTTGTGAATGTGACTTTCAAGACACCACGCACACTGGAAGCATTATTTTAAAGCCCTCAAACTTGGCTAAAATCGCCTATTTCATGCGGTTGTTTTTCAAGACATACGTAACGAATTTGTTCGAAATATGAGGTCTGCAAGTACATTGGACTTTGCTACAGTGATGCGTTCAATAAAGTGATAGTCGCCGTTTAAAGTCGCACAGTAAATACGTAAATGCGCGCGCGTTTACAACGTTGGCCGTAGAGGCGATATCACAACACACGTACCGGCTGGCGTCGCCCGTAGCGCCTCATAGATTTTCACCTCACACGCACAAACAAACTCTTCACCAGGCGGCCACCTTAAGAGAGAGAAAATTCTCTCGGGACTTATTAACTATACATTAGCATAACATTTAGAGTGCATCCAGACGATGGGAAATTAAATTGCAATGCATGGTCGGAAACACTTTTCTGCAATACAAAACACAAGAAAGAAAGGACACTGACAAGAGGAGAAAACGTGATTATTATTCTTAATACAGCAGAAATGCTGGAAAGTCTTTGGCTGGTGACGACGATCGATGTCTCTTCGGAGTTTTTTGCTGTATTAAGAAAAATAAACATTGTGTATATAGGAAATTAACAAATATAATAGAAAGTTAACGAGTTGTTTCAATCCTGTGCATATAACCAGAGATAATTTGGAAAGTATCAAGATATTATGGTGCTGCCATCACTTTAAATGTTTCGTAAAGAGAACATAGCGACTTGGGCCTGGGAGCGTCCGAGCACTAAGGACGATTCTTCTTCGCCAACCACTTGCTTCATCGCCTCTAAGCGCACCACTGGATGTCTCGTAGAGAAGAGATGTCGGCGAGAAGACTGCATGCCAGTTCTGCAATTTGCGCTTAGAGGCTAGGGGAGGCGTTGATGCTCGTGCTGTCCCGTCCTTGCCGCTTCCGCATTTCAAGGCACCTATCTCGCAAAATACCTCCGCCCAGACGGCCATCTTGAAGTAACCATTCTAGAATTCGTTTACAGCAATTAATGAAATTATTCTAGCAGGTTGGCCGGACATAGGAATCGTGCCTGGGAACTCTCGAACGCTAATTCGGCGTTGCGCCACCTCGCTCGATCCGAACGAAATAAATAATGAACTACAACTAAATGGAGACGCAGGAGACCTCGTCCCCTTCAGTAATTAAAACCAAAGGGATGGGTCTTCCCCCCTCCTCCACCGCCCAAAATTTGAAACTTAAACATTGCGTTCAATACACGTGTATACAGTATTGCTGGAAGCTATAACGCAGCTCCGAAAAACAAATGAATAAAAATCAACATTTCTTCAAAAAATATCTCTACCAGTTGTATATTATACTCTGTGAAAAAATTCTAAAATTTATTAACGTACCTGTGTATAAGAAAGTTACGAAAAGGAAGTATGTATGATAGAATTGTTTCTCAAACATCAGTAGCAGTGTTCGTACACATTTTTAGAAAACAGTCAAATGTATACTGATTTGTCAGACTGGTATAGTAACGACGCTGATCATAGAAACTGAAGTATTGTCAGTGTCTTATACAATATATTGGTTAGTTACTTCCATTACTGTTTAGAAGATGTTTATAGTGTGTTTTAGGTATGGAAACTGCTTGAATAGCACCATTTTGCACCTTTAAATAAAATGTTTCCTGGAGGACGACCCTGGACACCCAGTCTTATTGTCCCCCTCCCCTCAATATCGAACACTTAACGACGACCATGGTCGGCGGTCGTTTCGGATAAACCAGAAGTGGCGGCCGGTGGACGACGCTGTAGTGGACGGGGCATATCAGTAGACTCCAAGGCGGCACCGTGTATATATATCTGGCCAGGATAACTGGAGATTTGTTACAAGGCTTTCTTTTTACCGGAACCGGTTTCGAGCGACGAGGAGTTGTGATGGCTGCAGAGCTTCTATCCTATACGAGAGCAGTACCAGGAATGTGTGGGCCGAGTCTATACGTGGCGAGAATACTGTCACGTCAAACATCCATTGCCTGTCATGCAATTGTAGAAGGACACTCTAAATCGGCAACTATCTTCGTCTATTGAATCAATTTTGTGGGTTAGGTACACTTTGAAATGCGCTCTGGAATGTAGACAACCTTCTAGAGAACGAATAAGATAGTTGTTGAGAACTACATTCTCGCTTACACATTTTCCCACTCCTTACCTTCATTTCAAAGCACTGACTGACAAACCAGAACTTGTTTTACTAGATATTTTTTGTTAATACTTCCCCGGGTGCTTCCAGACTGCGTTTATCACTAGCTACTCGTAAAATGGGCTAATATACTAAGTGAAGAGATTTTGGTCAGCACTTAACATCTAAGTCTTTAGCATTAGTGAGGGGTGACATGATGAGAGTATGAAGCAGCGCCGGAATGAGGGGGTGGGAGAAATAGAAGATACCCAGGAAAATCCGCCGACCAGTGGAATCGTCCGGCACGATGCCCACATGCCCCACCGGGAATCGAACTCGGAACGCCTTGGTGAGAGGTTTGCTCTAGCCACTGAACCAACCTTGACCCCGTAAATATACGAAGAAAGGCAATGTGTCTTGCAGGTGAATTTCCAATGTGTTTTATATTTCTGTGCATTGCTTGGTCAGTCTTAGTAATTGTGATTTACATCCATACGAATCTAGTTAATGATTGTAGTCTGTCGTAATTTCTGGAAATATGATAGGAGTATATGACGAATTTGTTAAATTTCAAATTAAGTAGTAACTATGCACGCTGCTTTATGTTCTTGTTACCAAATACAGTATACTTAATGTAAACGTAGTTAGTTGGCCGTTTCTTCCATCTGTCTAGGTTTGTTGTTCCGATATAACACAGCCATCGATCCATATGAAATTAAATGTTGGGGAAATAAACTACAGTAGTTAACAGCTTTGTCAGCTTCATCAGTAAGGCTGATCATGCCAGAAAGCGCAAGAGGATGTTGTGATGGATAATCGCACCTTTAAAGGTTCTTAGTTTTATCTGAACCGCAATCCAATACTTGCGATGTAGGCTACGTTTAGAATGTTCATGTGTACACCCATCCTTCCCAATGATACTGTAACTATCATCGCTCATCACGCATCTTTGAACGTGTTAAACTCCCAGGTTAAGTGTCAAATTCACGATTCCATTGCCAGTGCTAGTTTTAAGCCATAGAGTGCATTACCATGTAGTTTGGCCGATTTCAGAGTTCATGGCGAGGTTATGTCTGTCCAGGTATACATTCTGAGTATGTGCTTAATTAAACATTGAATTCTGTAGATGCTCACGTATGGAGAGTTATGTTATAGTAGCCAGGACAAATCTCATAAGTGGCCTTTCATAGCATGCTAACGTGTTAAGAACGGCCAACTGCGCTCTTTTAACATTTAGTTTCTGCCCTTAGAAAGTGAAATGCACACGTGCCACGTGTTGCGAGACAACTGTCTAGCATCTGCTATTTGTTACTGGACGCAGGTCATCGATGGGCTAGAGCGAATGTTGCTATTGGCGAATATTTTGGTAGCTGTACTGTCGCAAGTACAGAAGTAAATGATTCGAAGCCCGTTATTGAGTCGATGTAACATATCTGGTTCATTTACGAAATATGAAATAAAGTTTAAAGGCGATTGATGCGAGTCAAATGGATATTGTTAAAGGACAGAAAACATAAAAACATGCTTGATGCGTATAAAAATTGTATGTTAAAGAAATATGCACAGTATATGCGGCATTCATTCACGTAGATTGCTATCGTCGCTCCTAACTCCGGCTGTTGGGATTGAAGTTTTCCATGATTTCCCGAAAACGATCCGGGCGAACGCATGGATGGTTACTTGAAGAAGGTCATGGCCGATTCCTCTTTGTTCTTGTTATAAAATGTTATGTGACTGTCTTTAATTACCTCGTTCTCAACGAAACCTGGGAGTTAATTTGCCATGTCTTGTTACATCGCCGGACGAATACCGTTGTATATTGCCATCATTTTACTATTTGCTATTCACGGTCAGGATTCATGTAGAGTGCCCACAAGAAAGCGCTTGTTACGACTGACAGAAAATCTACACAAGCATTACATTTCCACCGAATAATCGATCTTATATATCGTACATAACGATCTTTATTTTCCTCATAACTTTAGTTCGTACAGTCCACTTCTTTCGTAGTGGGCATTCCACTTTTTCCATATGAGTAACTATCGGTATGGATGTTTTCCGGTCTTTTCTTTCTCCCTCTAATCTTTCCACTTTCTCCTCTGCTTCTTCCTAATTTTAGAAATATGTTAAGTTAAAATCTTACTGGCTGAAGTAATATTTCCTCGTTCCCTAGCACAATTATTTTTGTGTGGTTTGTAGTTTAAGAATAATATTCGTGGCTAATTCGTAATGCACATAGTTAGGAAAACATAACCATAAAGTAAAACTGAGAATTCCTATTTCATATCAAGGTTGTTTTTTGTTATTGAGGCAATTCCGTACTTCATTTGCAAATTTTGTTTGAAAAATCCTATATTTACGAGTAAGTTCGAATATTCCACCTCATAAAAACACTAGATCGAGAACACTTGAGATGCAATATTAACATAAACTACAGCTCAACATTTGAGAATAATTGTGCTTGCCACCTGAAAATTATACTTCCCCTGATGAAAAAGGTAAGTCATTTAAATTAGGTGAAATTATTGGCTGACAAGACTCCAGAAAGTAAGTAAATATATATTTTTGTGTGAACATTTTACACACTTTAAAATATAACTAGTTTACGATTGTGAAGTTTTATTCATTCCATATGTTTCCAGGAACGACTGCATTGGGAATGTCAGTTTTACTATTGTATTCAGGAACAGTAGCTGTGGGTTATTTTGAACTCGTTGGGGGACTTTGGTACATTAAATAATATTTTATTCATGTATGGTATCCCTAAGTAAAATAATTTACTTGCGGTGATTTACAATTAAGGAATGTCTACTTGAGTTACTTCTTTGGATGACAAAATATTTGATGTGTTGTCATGCATAGTTTTTGAAGGAAAAAAATATTTGTTTCATGTGCTGTCAGGTTACCTACTGAAGAACAAAACCAGGTTAATGTGTACTTTACATGAATACTTTTGAGCACAATTTCCTGTATTTTTATTAGTAAATGCATGAATAATTGTTGTCTAAAAGGTATATAATATTTAATTAGATAATAAACATAACTAATACGTTATTTGTGGAAGTATTAAAATATTTAGCCCTTAAAAACACGATGGCAAAACACACATCAAAAGAGTTTGTATCCTCAAAAGTATTGTATGTTATAAATAACACATCACGTGCAATTTTCCCAAAATATGCAACGAACAGGTCTTACGTAAGCTGCTTCGAAGAAGTCGTCCTTGAAGAAAGCGTTAAACAAATGACAAAATTTAGGTATTATTTTTTCTGTTATAAATGTGTTTCAGGCACAGAACATGGGTTTTAAAACATATTTGACCTGGAATTTTTTTTTTTTTTTTTTTTTTTTCATTTTTCGTTATTTTTTTTAAATTTGAAAATAATATTTTGGTAAACAACTAAGCAGAATGTGTATAACGTTTAGGTTATAAAATGTGTAGCAGACAAGTCATCCAATCACACCATACTTGCTGATAAATTTGAAAATTTAACTATATTCTACTGTTTCTTCCTTACATAAAAATTACTTTGATATAGTTTTTGTGCATCTTTTGCAGAAATACGGGTTATAAATTTTCTGTTCCCACAGAACGCGATTCAAACTGACTGAGCCACCTCACGCCCAAGAAATAGCAAAACATGCCAGATTATCAAATAACGGACATAAATTAAAGCCACTAAAACTCTTTCGATGAATGTGACTGCGATAGTGACGTTTTTATGCCGTAGTTTTCATCCAGCTTTCAAAGATTCTTGCAAAGAAAATGTGTACATAAACTGAGCCATTTTTGCATAAGTGCGCCATTGCAACTGAATGTTTCCCACTTGTGGCTGTACTGCGACTCAGAAACATTTGCTCCAAATTGCGTACTTATATCAAAAGTGTTAACTTCACATCCAACTTTGTTTCACCAACTTTATTTGAAGCGATTGGCTGGAAGAAAATAACATTAAGATTGGGGTTTTACGCATATCTCCTATGAAGTGAACATGTGGTTTATCTCTTGTTGCTTGGCTGATGTAAGATAGTCGGGCTCGTGTCTTGTCATGTTTCTCATGAATGTAGACACGGCAGGTTTTTCAAGTGTCTCATGTGTGGGAGTGCCCATTCAAGGTTCCCAGCTTGTGGCGACAGGTAAAGCACTAGAATGCCCCGTTATGTCATTTCACCAGCGTGGGTAACTTTGCGCTACCAAAATATTTGTTTCTATGCTGATTGTTGAAAATACATATACTTACCTGATGGTGTACAATTATTACTATTAATTTTCCAGCAGTGATTTAGTTTACCTTCATCGAGTATCCTAATGTGCTTATATGGTTATTTGAGTGACGTAAGATTTTCGACTGGGGTGCCTTGTATACATTCCATTTTCTGTACCTTTCCTTGGTCATACTTTCTAGGACAAGAAGAAATATACTTAGTTTTTCTACACTGTCTGTGTGGCGTAGGATTGTTGGGGAGTTGTGAATGCCTTCGACGGTAATTAACATGCTTATTGAGTTTTTCTTATGTGGTTCAGTGCATGACTTCCTCCACCGGATTAGTTTTTTTGTGTTGCTTTGATGTTATGATGCTTGAAATCTTTGGGTTCGCAGCCTAGCATTATGTTCGATAGTTTTTTACCTTTTAGATACTGACGTTTGCATTAAATGTCAGTTGTAAACATGAGCAGAAAAGTTAACTTGTAATTTTTTTTGCTTTCATTCTTTATTTAAAAAAAATTAACAGTGAAACGTTTTAAAATGTCATTATTCTATTTTGTTTCTCGTGTTCTCAAGAAGTATTATGTAAATTATAAAAAATTCTCTAAATCTTCTAGAGAACTATTTTATGAGAACAGCACGTAGAGTTTAAAACGAAGACGTGTACATGCATGGAATAGTTTTGTTTATAGTTTGTGTGCGAAGTATTTGAAGAGCAGAGATTTTAGCCGTATCTTTAGCGCTGGTCAAGGGTGACATGAGGCGAATATGGAGCAGCGCCGGCATGAAGGGGTGGAGGAAACCAAAGATCCCCAAGAAAACCCACGAGCAGCGGCTTTGTCCGTCACGATACCAATATGACAACGTCCGACGACCAACCCCGCCGGGAATTAAACCCGGATTGCCTTGATGGGAAGCGAGTGCTCCAGCCACTGCGCCAACCACGGCCCCGACTGTGACTGAGAACGGCGCCAAGTTAGGGCGGTTACACAATTAAAAACTTGAGCATTTTACTTTAACATTTGACTTAGGATAGCTTTCAACACATGGCTTCTTATTGAGTCATTCACAATGGCGTCGCCAAAGCAAATGATGTACTAGAAAAAACCTTTAGGGAAATTATTCATAAAAGAACTTGTAAGTTGCGTCAATTTATATCGTTACTTTGTTCTGAAAAATATTATAATAAATTGAAAATAAATAATAATTGAGAATATATTTGAAATACTTGCGTGACCTGATTTTATGGTAAATATAAAATAATTTAAATTACAATGTTTCCGTAAAAAAAATGTTCAATCGTTTACCAACTGTCATTCTGGCGCAGTTAACCAGCCGACTCGTGGAACTTTCCGTTAACAGCACTGCTTCTCCACGGCAGTTAGTTTACAAAATACAGTTAACGACCAACAGTCGTAATACTAAAATCCGTAAACTAATCATCTCGCAGACATCACCGCACTAAAACGGACAAACCGTGGCTTACGTTGCTTGCACCACGATCGGTTAATCAGCCCGTTTCCTTTAATCGCCTAGACATTACGTCCGCACAGATCAGTTGCTCATTACACCCCCCTCCCACCTTCGCTCGTCTGAACAACTGACTACCTCCCCCATCCACCCTCCTACCATCGCACGCACGCGACGCCACACCACACACCACACCGGTGCGCCTGGCCATAGAATAGTGAACATACCTGCCACATAACAGTAGTACCAATATCTTAAAAAACTAACTGCTCATCCATAAAACAGTGTTAGTTTGCTAGTACACACTCTTGATAAAAAAAACAGAACCAATGTGACGTCACAAAGTAATTGGTGTGCGTCACACTCTTTACTGGTTCTCAGTTCAGATGTTCCCCATCGTGTTCACTCCTCGCTGTGTGTTTATAAACCTCTAGAAGCTACTTGTTTACATGGGTCAGGGCACAACTTCAGCTTGAGGTGTTCAAACAGTAACCCGCGTAGATTTTATAAGCGTCAAAAAATTCTGAGATCATTAAGGGCGTTCAAATGTGGAAAATTCATAGCTTTATATGTGTATGAATTTATGTTGGTTTTGTACACGTTACTTGGGAGAAAACTTTTCTCTTTTAAAGATTGCTTAAAGTAGCATTATATTTGCAAATGTCGGTAATTAAAAAAAACAATATTTTGTAATTGGTTTAAATGTATTTCAGGCTGTAGTCAGTGGTATGTTAATTGTTATTATGGGACTTATTTCATTTCATGATGTTTACTGGTTTTCCTTTTTGTTTATGTGTTTTGCATGAAGTAAAAACATGCAACGTTTAAATTTAAAATGGCATTATGGGAGAAAAAGGAAAATGTTCTCCCAGGGGTAAACTAACACTATGTCATACAAATATAAAATTACGATGTTTTCTTACTCCAACACCCTTAGCGACTTGTAGACGTTTCAGGATACATGATCGGTTGCTTGAGCAAGCCTGGTCATGCGAGTTAGCAAAGCTAACTTGCCCCAGCAGGTTGGTTAAGCCGCCTACTACGCGCTTATAATGCTTTACAGTATGTTCGTAAATACCGTTTTTTAAACGATAGTAATACACACGTGCCTCTTGTGTCATTGTATGAAAACAAAACTCATTGTTATTTTAACTTTTATTTTAAGAAAGGCTTAATTATGAGCTCCTAGTTCACTTCTTATACGTCTACTGAAATATAAGATAAATAGCTGTGTTTCAATTGCGATACTTTTTGGAATTTTCGGTCTAGAAACAAAAGTAGACAAGGGAAAGGGATAAATAAACACGCAGGAAGGAGACTGACTTTTAAAGGTCGCCCTTATAGCGTTTTCACTTCTAAGCCTCAAACGCGCAGGTAGTCGTTGTCCTTAATGTAACCACCTTACATCGGTCCATCGCCAGGACGTCTGTAGAGTCCCCCTCCCCTTTTCCCGTATGCTCGCCCCTCGAAGTCCCTCGAGGAGATATGAATGCACAGTGCACCGTCTGGAGGGATTTGTACGAGTAGCTGCCGCGCGTGACTGCGGGTAGTTGCGGTCCAGGAATGATGTCATCGACCCTGCAGCATCCCACACACACACATACATACATACACTAGAGGCGGCTGGCTGGTCCCGCCTGGACCGGTTTCTCTGCCCTGCCCACCTCTCCAACCCTACTCTACCCTCCCACCTCTATCCTCGCCGACCTGCCGGTGTGGCGCGACGCTGTTGTCGCACACCTTCCCCAGCTGTTCTCGTAGCATGCACTTGTGCCACGTCCAGTACCACGTAAATAATAATAATGCCTTCATAGGTGGTTAGTGAGCGCTCCTGAAAGCCATGTTTTCTGGAATAAACACTAAAAATATTATTCATTTTGAGCTGAAAAGATAACATATAAATGCAATACAATATACACACTTTCATCGTACCTTAAGCTGCTTTGCTTGTATTAAAATATGGCAAGAAACTACATATTTACTAAAAGGAATAAAGTAACTAGGTTTTCAGAAATGTTAAATTTATCCCGAATAACCTATATTTATGTTGGGGACTTAAGGCCGTATGACCTTGTCTACCACTTAACTACATCGCATAGTACAACTTATTATTTTTAGAAGTACAAGTACTTGAACGTAGATTTTGAAAGAGAGAGAGAAAATAAATTAATTAATAAAACAAAATATATACTAAAATAATATACATATAAATTACCCATTGATATAGTAATTTCTCTCACGCGCACATACACACGCCACCAAAAACTCAAATAATCAAAGAACGAAAAATAAACCTCGCTACTACCTAGGGCGGGGTCGCGGTGTTAGAGGGCTCGGGCCTCTCGCCTCCCACATAGGCGATCCGAGTTCGATCCCCCGACGGTTCCGGGCTCGGACTTTTCGCATGTGGGGTACGTGGCGGACGTTTCCATTGGCCGGCGAGTTTTCACGGGGAACCCCCGTTTACCCCTCCTTTCTCATTCCGTCGCTGGTCCACTCTCGTCTCACCACGCTGATCCATTTCTCGGGTCAGAGGGCGAGGCTGAACTCCACCCCGGCCTTCTCTCATACAACTATGTGACCCTGCCCGAAGACGGGAAGCACATAATGGATTTCATTTCACTACTAAAGTTACGCAACTTCGTAGGCCAACTGTCTTTGAAAACCTTAATTACTGAAGCTTTAAATAAATTTACATTGTCAGGTAAATGTGTTTAATCTTTAACCAGGAAACTTTCATAAAAATATTGTTACATATGCATATATTAATTTGCGGAAATGTTTAGCAGCAAAAAGGGAAACGTCTTAAGATGGTTTCACTGTAATTATCAAATAGTTCTGCAAACATTTTGTTTTAAAATGGGGGTGTATGTTTGATGTGAAGCGAACACTTTAATGGAACAAATGTATGATTGAATGTATTGTATATATTATTGCGTTATACATCACCTTACAACATAGTTTCCCTCAACTCATAAAAAGTATCGGCACAAACCAAGTTACTTTTATAACATGTCAACTGTTTGTGCATGAGTGTGTGTATGTGTGGTGTGTGTGTTTATATATAAAATTTAGGAATGATTTTTAATTTGTAATACCATGGAGGTATAAATAATGTACACATGCTACAAATATAAGAACATAATCGAATAAAATCTAAATCGCACTAAATACAACACAGTTAAAATTTGAGAAAATATAATTTTTATGTTAGTAATCTGTATGTTAGTGTCCTTACCATTTCAGGTTTTCCAAGAAAATGAAAGCGCCACACACGGATGGCTTAGTTCAAGACTGCAACCGCTCAAAATTCTTAGCATTTATATTTTGGAGATATAAAATATTCTTACCGGCTATTACGCAGCATAACTTGTGTCTCAAACTGTATTTTTTTTGTTCTATAAATACGTAATTCACAAATGACATATATGAAACCTATTCTAGCTTAGTAAGAAATAATTTTAAAAAAGCCATCTTTTTGATATGTTGCCGTCTTTAACTGGACCATCGACATGACAAATTAACTGACTTGCTTCGTGGCACCACCAGGCATATCATTCTGTTCAGGCCTCATTCTCTCTGAATCCCCCCTTCCGCGTGGATATTTTCTTAAGTTAACCAATGCTAAGAGTTAAAACATGAGGGGAATATTGAAGAGGTTTTAGTCAGCACTTGACATTTAGATCTTTTAGTTAGGTGATGGGTGACATGACGCAAGTCTGGAGCAGTGTCGAAATGAAGTGCGGTTGAATCAGGAGATCCTCGAGAAAACTGCCGACCAGCGGCATCGTCCGGCACGATTCCCACATGCGAAAATACGAGGGAACGATGCCGCCGAGAATCTAACCATGTTCACCGTGGTGGGAGACGAGTGCTCCAGTCACTGCGCCAACAGCGACCCTTGTGAGGGTAAGACAGAAGACAGTTCAGCTACTTGTGCTTAGAGGCTATGAGGTGAGTGGTGGGAGAGCAAGAGTCGACCTTACAGCCTGAGCGCTTCTAGGTATCGATCGCTTTCGTTGTAGTACAATAACACGCAAGTTAGATAGACAACGGGACGGTATATTATTACACAGGTCGAAAGCCTACACTCTGAAAACCAGTTTGTAAATGTGCCTTATGTGCGTATAGGAGCGCTAAGACAGTAGGTATGGTAGCCCAGACATCCATGATAGCACTCCGAAACTTTTTTTTTTATAAAACAGTCAAATTTATATTGATGTTACCAGACTTGTATTGTTACAACTGTAACAGTTTGCATATTTACAAGACGAAGGTATTGTAACTGTCCCATGATGCGGTTAGGTTAATAACTTCCTAAACATTTTACAGTGTTTAGATTAAACTCAGATGATAGAATTTAATTTTCTCCTTTATTTTAAGGAGACTGATCGTCAATGCTTTAAAAGTTTACATTTATAGCAATTTCACTTTTTTCTACTTTTTTATATATGCCGTCAGCGATTAAATAACATGATTAGCAACTTCCTCTAACGTGTTAAAAGTGCCCTTTTCACGTTACTGTTGCTGAGAAAATACCAGACGTAATCGTAAAACAAAATAATAGAAACTTGCGTCGGATTTTACCACATGACATGCTGCAAACAAGTTAACGGGTTCATCGATTGAAGTCCAATTGAAAAACACATTCTACGAAAACACTGCAATCTAGTCTTCCCTGTTTCCGTGTCTCAAAACATAAAGGGGAAAAAAATCCTAAAGTCCACTAATTCTTAAAAAGGGTCGCAAAACCCATTTCTTCGACACTTAATATGTTTTAATGAGTTAGTAGTGAACGTGTAATGGTTATACACACGCGTAACGTTCTTTGAATGTTATTTCTAAGCACATATCACTCATGTGCGATGAGTAGTTTTCCTAACAATATAGCAACGGGCGGAACTCTCACACCACTCAGCGGCTTGGACAGACGGCCACCTTAATACGTTTATTATTCAACCAGTTATTAGCATAAGTGTAAAGTGTTCCGAGACGTCGAAGAATTGGCTTTAATTCAGCGCACAAGAGCCAGTTTTTTGTAGTATTCTCAGTTACAAAAAAACTGCAAATAGTTTTAAAGTATATTTAAGAGCCGTATACAGCTGACGTATGGACACTGTTGCAGTGTGTTAGGATAAAGTATTTTTTAAAGAACACTACTGGACGTGTGTTCTAGATATTATGCTTAGAAACATTGTTTCTGGACAACTATAGCTAAAAACTGCTTTTTCAGAGAATTCTTGGGGCAAAGAACAGCTAATCCCAATTTATAAGTATCGATGTGGTCAAATAATTTTCTTCTTATGCAGGTTATTTCATACTTTGTCACACCAACATCGCTGCGGGCGAGACTGTTGGTAGTTCTTTACTGATAACATTAATTTAGTTAATTTTAGTTTTTGTATGTTTTTTTTTAACAATAAACAGCATTAATTTGTCTTGCGTGCCGGTGTGTGCAAACAAGTGTGTTAGATTTTTCATTTTTACAAACTTAGCAATTTTATATTTTTAAAAATGTACAGATAGAACATTAAAATTTTCAAAATTTTAACTTGAATTACATAAGATTTTAGTATTTTATTTTTTTATACGCCTGTAGTTGCGGATATTTTAAAAAATATAAAATGTTTTAAGTAACAATCTGTTAAGATACAGAAAATAACGACGTGGCTACTATTGTCGTATGAAGTAGTCATGGCGTACCAGTTTTTCGTCTAAAATACCAATTTTTGGGAGGTCTGTAACAGGAAGCCATCTACCATCCCTGAGACGAATCATGGGTGTTCAGTCATGCGTACCAGAATTAGCATTGGCTCAGTCAAGTAGGAACTCGCCAGTAACGAAAGAAAAGCATCAAATTAATACATCACAGTAGCTTAGCAAGCAGTCCACAATTACCACCTCTATTAGTGATACTGAGAGTGAAGTTGGCAACTTGGAATAACGCCGTCTTCATTAAGTTTATTTCTGTCGTTTTGGCACTTGACGGAGCATGTAACGTGACTTGATGACAAGAATAAATCCCAGCGGGTCACCCTCTCGTGCGAATTCTTCTTGTGTTCTGTCACTGGCTGTGAATAAATTTGAGGCGTTACACCTAGAATTAATTCTGGATTAGATTAAGCAGATGTTGAGGAACGTGTCCGTACCTTACGCTCTTGGTTATTTGACTGTCGAGTGTCTCAGGTTTCTCTTACCTTGATTCTATTGCCTTGGTGTTGCTTGTTCTCCCACCCCCACCCCTCATTCCGGCTGAATATGTCTTGGTGCAGAACAAAACCGAGCGCAGAATTTTCATTGCTAATTCTTGTACTTCTTATAGAAACACTACATGTTCTAGTCAGAGCAACCTAAATACGAGACATAAAACTGTGTACACGGTCACATAAGGAGCCTTAACCATGTTTTCCATGTCACACACCTTAATTTTCATATTTTAGGGAAACCACCTTACCAGGAAATATTTTTTGTTCTGGTAAACATTGTAACTTGTACAGTTTTTTTTAATAACTTACATTTAATACAGCCGTACTTTCAACCAGATGCTTGAATAACTTATTTTCAAGATTTTTATTTAGTAAACATATTTTTTTAGTATACTAATTTCTGCTATAGATGACGAATAAGTATACATCTAAACAATTGACACATTTTCTTATCTATTACGAGCAATTCGCTGGCTTGACTTGGTCTTATACATTTGACTTTAGATGTACGTTATGTTTTTAATTCAGAAATATACGATTATTGGATAGTGTCCTATTTCACTGTTAGACTGAAAACCATTAATTATATAATTCATATATTTTTGTTTATTTTACATTTGACGTGCGCTCGTACATCTTCATAGTATTGGTTGATGTACTCGGGGTGAAAAGTAACGCGAATCGGCCAGAGCATGTATTAAAGACTGTCCCAGAACTAGCCTATAGTGGAAAATCCTAAAAAAAATCAGAATGACCGGAACTGGGAGTCGAACGTGTGACCTTTCCGTGTGCGATAATGCTGTTTTACTGCTGATCCTCCTCGTGTGGTTAAGGTTGTGCCATAACCTTGCTTTCATTTAAACACTCTGAATAATTAACTGCAGTAGCCTTGTCGCCCCATTAGAGCAAGGTTTCTGGCTTTGTGCCACAATAACTAATAAATCTGGCAGTTGGAAGCTTCTGAAAAAATGTCATGTTCAAGGCTGTATGTCAAAGGAAGTAAATATATTGTATCGCTACTATGAATCACTACAAGAAAATTTCAAATTCGGAAACAGTTATATCCTAAAATAATTCGTCAGTGGTCGAACCGAGGTTAGTTAAATTGACTTTGGATTGCTGTCTACCTACAAGTAAGTGTATACAGGGTGGCCAAGAATAAGTGTTACAAATTGATAGGGATGGTAGATGTGCATGTTTGGAACATATTTGATTAAGGAACCCATGTCCGGAAATGCATCCTTATACCTGCAATGGTGCACCAAAGTAACAGGGGTAGGCAGGCAACCTGGCGACAACAAGCCAGTGAAAACATCTGTTGTGTTGTGTTATGTA
>PNEQ01089066.1:5111-38611 GCA_003012365.1 Medauroidea extradentata | reverse complement strand
AATGAATTACGCTTGTACCACACTTTCCCCTAGCCTCGTATAGCTATTCCTGTTTGATAGCGTGATCCCCCCTGACGGGAATAGCACTGGGGTGCTAAAACAAGAGAGTTGTGTTTGTTGTCAATTACTGAGAGTTTCCGTCAAGGGGGCACTTTCCTACCAATGGATGGTCGTTTTCTGGGTCCGAGGCACATATTACATCCACTCGACGTCGCGGGGGCGGCGTCTAGGCGCCGCTACCTCGTCGCGCACGTGGGCGGGTGTGTTCCAATATGCGCAAGCCGCTGGGCTTGATGCGCACGACGGGCTCAGATCAGGGGAGGTCAGGGACGACCCGCGTCAAGCTTACCAGAAGATTACTGGTGTTCGTTTGTACGTAGAGCTGATACCTCTCTCTTTCTCTCTCTCTCTCTCTCTCTCTCTCTCTCTATATATATATATATATATATATATATATATATATATATATATATATATATATATATATACATACACACTAGCCGGCCGGCTGCGGCGTTGCCCGCGTGAAATTATGTAATGTAAACAGTAACTCTGGATAAAATATGTGATGAAGGCATATAACAGCTAGCGTACTCAGTAACAGTGAACTATAGTTAACTGTCTTAACTCAGTGTAAAGAGCGCGCGCAATATGCTCGTATGATGTCATAGTAATTCCCATCGCAATGTCTTGCACGGGATACGAACCCGTAACCCCACCCCTTCCACACCACAAACTTTATACAAAACCTGAGTGAATGTTAAAGGCATGCCATCATAATTATTTCGTATGTAGTGGATACAGACCAAAGAGGTTTTATTTATGAGTAGGCTGAAAAAAAAAAAAACTACTGTTGAATTATTTCTCCGTGATCATTCTAATTTTTCGGGAGACTGTAACATTTTACTGCTTTTCACATTCTTAATTTTCGAATTTTATAAAAACCTGAATTTGATTTGTAGATATTTACATAAGCTTCATTCTTATCAAAATATCATCTCGATATCTCAACGGGTATAAGCGGTACAGATGATTATTTGAAATCCCATTTTATTTTTTTAACAGCTTTCAAGGACGAATTCCGAAAAATCCTGAAATTATTTTTTTATATTTACGTAAGATTTATTTTAAAGCAAAAACCATTTCAACATTTCCACTGGTTTAGGAGATAAGTGGGATTAATTTAAAAACACGTTTTATTTTTTTAAGAGCTTTAAAGGACGAATTTCGAACAATTGTAAAATCACTTTTTAGATATTTACTTAAGCATCATTTTTAAAAAAAGTCACCTCACTATCTGAAATGGTTTAGGATAAATCACGGATTAATTAAAAACACATTTTACGGCTTTTCACCCCTTAATTTTCGAATTTCGCAAAATCGTTAAATTTTGTGAATATGCATTTATTTTTGGGCAATTTTATGAAGTTAAAAAACTTATGATAGCATTTCCGGTTAATGAGATACCAAGGATTACTTTAAAACACATTTCACCCCTTTTCACACCCTTAATTATCGAATTTCGAAAAATCCTTTCTTAGTGGGTGCCTACGGGGCAAGGGGAAGCTTCCCTCAACACATTTCATGGTTCTAGGTCCAGCGGTTTCGGTTGTGCGTTGATGAGTCAGTGTGTCAGGACACTTCATTATATATATATATATATATATATATATATATATATATATATATATATATATATACACACACACACACATATATATATATATATATATATATGAGCAACTGCTGTCTTCTTAAGGCAAAGAGTCCCTATTCAGGCTATTTAAGTAAGTTTTATTTTGAACATCCTGAAAGGGAGCAGATACAGCAAAACTGTAAAGGTACATGTACCGAGTATGGCCTACTTAAGGTTAAAAAATCATGTGTTCCTAGGTCATTAATTATTTTACTAATATAACACATGGATGATGTAAGACAGATTTTTATGGATCGTGTATGTTCACACTGGAGACTAGTGTGTATCGATCCTACATCGATCTCGGCATTACCACACTATGTTGACTAGTGGGCCATATTGAGAACGGAGTCATATTCGGTACAGGTACCTTACATAGAAATGTTGCAAATTTTTTGTACTATGTAGCCTAATTTTTTTCGAAACATACTTATTTTTTCACAATTTTCGCTAATTATTGGACTGTAATAAAATTTAATTAAGTCGATAACTACCCCTGAAAAAAATTTCTTACATATAACAAACAGTTTCCAACATTTCTATGAATAATTTTGCAATATCTGCTCCTTTTCCGTATTTAGAAAATTAAACTAGCAAAAACAGGAACCAGTGGCCTTAAATACACATATATTCTTGGAGGCTAGCCTACGGGGCAGAGAACCCGCGAATTTTACCAGTCTATAGGAATACATCTGATCACTGCTATTGTCAAAATTTAGCGATCCATCCAACAGGAATGACAAATACTAACAGGCTATAACAGCTGATTAATTTTAGATAAAAACAATATCACATTTAATATCCTTTTAAGTATGCCTTTTGTTTCCAGTAATGTACGAACAGTAGAAAGGTCAATACAGATAATGTATTTTTACTTTTCCCCTAGAAACAACTGTTAGGAAGCTATTAACTAATGAGATGTTGGTAGGTCGCTCTGCCATATTATACATCTACGAGAATTAATTCCAGGAATTACTTCTTTACGCTGGATGTAATTGTAGGGGATTAAATACATAATTGATGTTTACAAGAAGCACAAGGAAAGGCCATTAATTCCAAGTCCAGAATTAGGCATGCGTGCTTTTACGATAACAGCTCATTTCAGTAAGATTCTTAACCTGTCTTCATACTGTAATTTCTGTATAATTAGGCCATTTTTTCTACCATTACCACATTCGGCAACCATGCGTTAGGGATATCAAGTTTTACGGTTCGCAGACGAGACATTACCTTGATTCTTCAAGCATTTCATTCGTATATTTTGGTCAGTTTGCGTTGCCATGAACAGCCCTTCCTTTAATTTTTCCAGGTCACTTCCTACGTTTATATATTTCTTGTCAGTTCGGGATAAAGTGAGCAATCAAAAACGCCAGCTGCTAAATTTATATTTTCAACCAATTCGTATTTTTCCGCGCGTAACGGTTAAGGGCGCTGCCTACCTCGGAGCCCTGGCGGAGAACGAATAGGGTTTTACATGTTAAATTATTTTCAATGGCACTCGGTCACCTTTTGTGATATTGCTTCCGGACTAAAACCATTTTCTGAGCCGAGAAAAGGAGAATATTGCTACGTAAATAAAATTGCGGAAAAGAAATTACGAATAGCCATTTTCGCGTGCTTTTTGTGTGTAAAAATGATTTTTTGCCCACAATTTTCAGGGTATTGAAAAAAAAAATTGCCCACACGATACATAGCAGTGTACACGGCACCGAGACGAACAAAAAAGTCAGTGGTGGCATATATATATATATATATAACTTCAACATTTACTGAACCACTTGGAATATAATTTAACCTGTAAAACCCTATGCTTGCTCCCACCGTGGCTTCAAGGTAGGCAGCGCCCTTAACGAAGGGAAATGTCTAACCCCTCTGGACACGTCACTTGATGTTTGCGCGTGTAATATTTATTGTGCAGTCAGTAGAAGCCTACACAGTTTGATTTAAAAAAGTTAATTAATTATATAAAATACAAATATGTCAATTTCAGTTGATTTTCATTGTGTATTGTATTAAAATAGGAAATGACGCACGGAACTACATACAGCAATTTGCTGCCAACCATACAAGATGTAAGGGAACTATTATTAATGTTGAATTATATGCAGTAATGGCTGGTGATTCTTTTGTAAGGTGAAATCTTTAGTGCTCACTCTATCCCGAACAACTTATACACAGTTTAGCCTTGTACATGAGCTTGCATGGGCAGAACCACTGATTATAGTAAACAGAATTTTGCAAAATTTTGTTTCACTGTGTTACGTGCACATCTGCAGCACTTCTTCCTGGTTATATGTAGAATGTCTGTGTGCAAGGACTTGACTCATTTGACGGTACCAATCAGAATAAGGTTACTGCGACACCACACGTCTGCACTATAAAAAAATTTATAAATATTTTCTTTGTGAAATCATTAGTTTATAAAGTTACAACGGTAAACTTGGCAATACTATAAATGAATTCTTTGTACCTATCTACCAACAGTTCTTGCACTGCAATTTTTTTTTGTAAAATATGAAATGGCATTTTTTTGTAGGTGTACGAACTTTTGTAAACTTTGAAAATTTTCCCTTGTTAAATTATTAGTTTAAAATGTTAAAAAGGATCTTGTTTGCAAAAAAACTTAGGAAAAATTTGTAGTCTACCAAAATTACAGGTTCGCCAGAAATTACTTATGCCAAGATCACAGGCTCTGGAAAGCATTTCTCAGGAATAAAGTGAATGTTTATATTAATTGCGTGCTTTAAAAGGAAAATAATATTACTGAACTGTACACTGAATATATACAAATAAATAAAGAGATAGTAGTACAGACGTCACAGTGGCCTAGGGGTACAATGGTTGAAAGCCAAGCGCGGGGAGACTGGCTCAAAACTCAGCACCTTCAACTTTTTTTCCATTTTCAAAATAATTTCATGTAAACGTCCTTTATTTAAAGTAATTTGCTAAATAAGTTCAGTGTTATTTATGAAGTACAAGAAGCATTTACGTTTATTTTTCTTTATTGAAAGTTCAACTACAAGGCTATTCCTTGTAATTTTACAAACATATAATACGTATTTTATCACAAGTACAACCATTGTAGTTTTTGAAGGAATTTCTTTGGCAACTGGGTTTCCATAGGTTTTCTTTGTAAAAGTACGAAACATTTTTTACAGTACGTGATTTACGGATGGAACCCCGAGACATTGAGAGTTAAAAACACGCAATAACCAGCGATGATGGTTTATCGCAGGAAAACTTGACTTTTTGCTGGATTTCAACGTACATTTAGCTTTCGCTTGTACTTGGAGCTGTTACCCTGTTTGTCTGAGCCAATAAGAATCCCGATATTGTCATATTTGATGCCTGTTATTGGTCTGCAGAAAGCTACGTTCAGAAGTACATCACCGAATCATATATGTTGCAATTAACTACAGTGTTTTCAAGGGTATGTTGACACAATTAATTTTTGCGATATTACACAGATGATGGTATATCGCGTGGTTTCTTGCGACATGTACAATAAGTAGAGATGATGGTTTATCGCGGGAAAACTTGACTATTTGCTAGGCTGCAACATACGTTCAACTTATCAAAAGATTACTGGCTTCTCCTTGTACGTGGAGCTACTGCCCTATTTGACTGAGCCAATAAGAATGCCGCTATTTTAATATTTTATGCATGTTATTGGTCTGCAGACAGCTACGTTGTGTCAGTGTTTTCAAGGCTATGTTGACGCAAAACATTTTCGCGATATACCATCATCTCTAACAATAAGGTGATATACGTCTGGCACAACGTAGCTATCTGCAGGCCAATAACAGATATCAAATATTACAATAACGTGATTCTTATTGGCTCAGTCAAATAGGGCAACAACTGTGCATTCTAAAAAATAGTTTGTAAATTTGCCACACGTGTGTATATGAACGCTAAGAAAGTATGCATGGTATAATTGTTTCCCAGACATCCATGGTAGCACTCCTATACGTTTTATAAATCAGTCAAATATATATTGAAGTTACCACACTTGTATTGTAACAAGTGTAAAAGTTTGCGTACTTACAAGGCGGAAGTGTGGTAAATGTCCCATGCTGTGTTTAGGTTATTTACTTCCTAAACATTTTAGGAAGTTTTTTTTACAGTGATACGTACAAGGGAAAGTCAGTAATCTTTTCATAAGTTGAACGTACATAGAAACCCAGTAAAGAGTCAATTTTTCCATCGGTAAACACTCATTTCTAGCAATAACTGACCACAAAGCAGAGTCACATATGCGCACGAAAGGCACTAAAACAAGTTGATGTAAAATTACTTTCACAAAAAATATGTGGCTCTATGCATGAATGAAAAACGTAATTTTAAATCATTTATTTTAGCCCGCTCCCGAAACATAATTTATCTGTAAAAAAAAAAAAAAAAAAAAAAAACAATACTACAAATTATAACATCGAAAAAAAAAATCAAATTGCACCTGGTTTCAAACCTGGGCCCTCGAACTTGATTACCAGCGTACTTTACCCCTAATCTAATTCAACATACATACAGTATTAGGTCTTCGATTATTAATATGTTATCGATGTAAATACGGTTCACTTAGTTAACCTCCTTTAATTATATGGCCTGTTTTTTTATACAGACATTAACTTTAGTTACGCTAAATACATAGCACAGTCTGCGATTTTTGTACAACTTATCATTCTCAGGATACCCGTGACGTTGGTTGCCTAGAACAGTTTGTTAATTAAGTCGATAACTAGACGAAATTTGGCTCACGGGATCTTGTAGGAAATAAATAAACAAACGAAATTCACCCAACTTTACAAACATATAATTTTACAACGAAACCCGTTATACATTTAGAAGGCGTTGTTATTTGTAAAAAAAAAAAAAAAATACAACGAATTTTCAGCATACCTGTAAAACTTGCTGCTTCCCCGTTTTCGGATGTACAATACATATATTTTATCTACAGGCCATGACCGCAAAACCACAGAATATTTAGGAATACAAAAGTGAAATAGCCGGTAGGCCAGCGAACTCAGACACACACGCCAGCAAAATGGCTTCCCTGGCCAGCAACATGGCGGAGATGCCTTCTGCCAATCAGCGTAAGGAAGCTGCTGTAATAATCGGCAGCCAGGCCAATAGGAAACCTGCCGTAACAAGCAGGAGCCAAACATACACGGGGCTGGCATCAACGGTCTGGGGCAGCCAATAAGCGGCGAAGTTCACCAACATCAAACGAGCCCCCACGTCATTTCGTGTCTGTATTACTATTTAGTCTGTGGCAAAACAGTGCAAGAAATTAGTCTATCATACTTCATTTTACAGTAGTTGGATATTCTAAAAATGTTGTTTGCTTATTAATAGCATTTAAGAATATCTCAATTCTTATTACGTCACAATGGTAGTAGTATTCCCCACGTCAACTCTATTATAACGTCCATGTCTTGAAGGCAAAAACAGAACTACAGAAAAAGCATTCTTACAATAATTTTAAGCAAGAAATTGTCACTACACGATACGTAAGTCTTTCAGAGACATACGACATACTTTTATCTTGACTTTTGTATCATAAAATCATAGACCGAACGAAGTGGCGCAAGAACAACACATGGACCTCAATGCCCAGCTCCGGCTATTCTGTTCTGAGTTTTCAATGGTTTTCCGGAATCGCTTCATGAGAATATTGGGATGGTTCTTTAACATAGATCATGGCAAGGGACACAGATATATATATATATATATATATATATATATATATATATATATATATATATATATATATATATATATATATATATATATATATTACATATATATTATATATATAGCGGAAAAAGTAGATTGTTTGATAAGCTTCAGTATAACAAGCATATTTGTGACGTTATTCTTTCGCTATTAGCGTGTCCCCATCTGACTCTGGTGTCCCGCTACTAATATTTGAGATTCGTCTTTTAAGCCACGATTAAATATGATGGTTTATCGCGGGAAAATTTGATTGTTTGCTGGATTTCAACGTACGTTCAGCTTAGCAGAAGATTACTGGCTTTAGCTTGTACTTGGTGCTGTTACCTTATTTGGCTGAGTCAATAAGAATCCCGCTAATGTATTACTTGATGCCTGTTATTGGTCTACAGACAGCTACGTTGTGTCAGAAGTATATCCCAATCATATATGTTGAATAAAAACTACAGTGTTTTCAGAGGTATGTTGGCAGCAAACATTTTCGCGATATACCTTTATCTCCACTTTTTAATTTATTGGAGACAAAATATCTTACTATGGTTTTAGTTAACTACGTAATTAAGGAAATTATCATTACTGAACTAATTAGCGAAATATATATAATATTTTGTCTAAAAATAATTTAACTAAATAGTAACACTATTTTTAACACAACTGTGCAGCAGTTTAGTAAATCTGCTCTCGTTTACGAATAAGTAATAACTATAGTGAAAGCAGTGCAAATGATGGATCATTGCTCTAAACAACTTCATAACCTTCTTCCAATCACATAGCCTAAGCCGTATACCTCTAAACTGCCTTGAAAAATATGTCGGCAAGAAAAATTCTTGCAATTGTCTACTGTCGCTGATCGTGGTCAACTCCTACGTGTATGGTTATGTGTAGTCGTCAATAACGACCTTGCTGTTGGTGACACGTAAAGTCTAATAAAGTACAGATATTATAATAACATTTTAGGGTTGTCGCAGAATATCTCATAGAGGCGAGCCGACAATGGCAAGACTGCACGCCAGTTCGATTTTTTTTACGAGTGGAGGCAATTGTGTATCCCATGCGCGTGACTTAACTGATGTGGCGGTGAATGGAAACAGGGGCGCGAAAACTCCGTGCAGTGATTTAGTCGTTGGCAGTGGCGGCACGTGGGTTGTTGCCAGGTGGGGCTGCAGATAGTCGGAACTGTACACTCTTGATGAACGCCCCGTGGACAAACGACCATGAAATATTTGCCGGCTACTAGATGTGTTGTGACCACTCAGTAGTAAGAGGCACCTGCACATCAGCGTGTCAGTGGCTGTAGAGTCAACCAGCGCACAACCCTGTACATCTCTTGGCAACTGCAGCCCTACCTGGCAACAACCCACGAGCCGCCACTGGTCGTGGGACAGTTGTATACAGTTGTATATCACCGCCCAAATTGGAATTACCGTTTTGTATTATTGTCTGGTCATTCAGAAATTTTTTTAAAAGTTAAAATATATCATTTTTGCGCTGTAGCGAAATTAATTACTCTATCCATAACCTCATAGACCCACAAAATCTAACCACTATTGATGTCGCAAGCAGTCAAATATCATTTTTAAAATGTGTATTTATTAATTGGCATTTCAAAGTCAATTAGGCGCGAAAAAATGTTTGCACCATTTCGTTTCAACACCTCACTTGCGCATCTCTGCTTAGTTGTCAGTGATTGGATATTTTTTCTCAGAGTGTCTTGGGATTCTACCCACTAATCACAGACGTGTGGTGTCACAGTTATCCATGTACTGATTGGCACAGTCAAATGAGATACGTCTCTACACAAAGACACGCTGCCAACACCCTTGAAGCAGAACTGCAGATGTGCACGTGATGCACTAAAACAAACTGGGGCAAAATCCTTTTCGCGATAAGTTCATGGCCCTGCTCATAAGTAGAGACATGCAAAATTCGCGTTATCGTTAGGTAGCAGACTAAACTTCACTTTCTTATACATAACAGAGCATAATCTGCGATTCAATTGGCCACGAACTTGTATGTGTTTTCATTTACGTGTGTTACGTCTTTACAGAGATTGGCCTCTCCGCCGTGTAAGCATTCTCCGCGGCAAGTCACGACAATATCGGCCAGCGGGAGACGTCGAACGAACCTACAGTCACTTGGAGTCTAGTCAGCTGTCAGAAAATAACGCGAATTTCGCATGTCTTTACTGATAAGTACAGATGATGGTTTATCGCGGGAAAACTTGATTGTCTGCTGGGTTTCAACGTACGTTCAGCTTTCCAGAAGATTACTGGCTTTCGCTTGTTCGTGAAGCTGTTGTCCTATTAGACTAAGCCAATAAGAATCCCGATATTGTAAAATGTTATGCCTGTTATTGGTCTGCAGATAACTTTGTTGTGTCATACATGTCACAAGAAACTACAGTGTTTTCAAGGGTATGTTGGCACAAACGTTTTTCGCGATATACCATCATCTCTACTCATAAGTAGAGATGGTGAAATTTCGCAAATTAAATTACCTGCATGTTAGAATCAAATATCCTATGCATACTCAAGCCCCGTCTATTCGTTCATTGTCTGCTTTTACACTGAGTAGCAGCTGATGGACAAATGGTCGGGACTTGAGTATGCATAGGATATTTGATTCTAACATGCAGGTCATCGAATTCGCGAAATTTCACCATCACTACTCATAAGGAATTGTAACCAAATGCTGACAAGAAAGCCTCTTGGGGAAGATTATTTGGCGAATGTCCTCTCATTCACGCCGACACTGCTGGCTGAAGCAGGTACACTTGCCATGCTCTCTCTCTCTCTCTCGCACTGTCTTGTCACATACACTGCGAACATCGCAAACATAGGTAACTCGGCGAGAGGGTGTCGCCGTGAATAAATAAGACGACGAGTAGAGAAGCAGGTACAGCGGTGAGAGACACGACGCTGGAAGACACTCTAGTGACATTTTCAAGAGCAGCCGCTCACATCTCGCCCGGAATGAAATGAGACGAGGCAACTGTGTTGTACAACAGCCGTGCGCGCAGTACAAAAAATTTACCCCAAGGGCGTGTTTTGACGGCCTTTGTTAACTTATATAGACAGCTCTAATAAGTAGAGCCAAGATTTTATGGCGAAAAGATTTTTGCACCATTTTGTTTCGATGCGTCATGTGCACACCTGCAGCTCTGCTATATCGTCTGTGGTTGGATGATTTTACTCTCACTTGCCTTGGCAAATTATAGACGTACAGACTCACAATAATCTTATTCTGATTGGTGCAGTAAAATGAGAAACGTGTCTGAACAAATACACGCTGCCAATAACCTTGAAACAGAACTGTCGATGTGCACGTGAGTCACTGAAACAAAGTGGGGCAAAAATCTTTTCGCGACAAAATCGTGGCCCTACTAATAAGCCACGAGATTAACCTTGATATGACAAAATTACAGCTAAAAGTCTACAAGTCAAAAAGTCACCCGAGTAAAGTTTTCAAGCGTCTAATAAGTGGGGCCGAGTGAGTGAGTAAAAGAGTTTGGTCAGCGTTCAACATCGATGTCTTTAGCGCTGGTGAAGGGTAACATGAAGTGAGTATGGAACAGGATCCGAAATGAGGAGCCGGGGGAAACGGGAGATCCCCGAGAAAACCCGCCGATAAACGACATCAGCCGGATCGCCTTGGTGGAAGGCGAATGATCTGACCATTCCCTAAGTGGGACCGAACAAGTGATGTAGCGGTGTTTTGTTTGCCGCGGGGAGGGTACATTTCCAACGTAAAATGTAACCATCTTGGTCCCCACTACAAGCCATTACACTGTGTAATGGGTGGACACTGGCAAAATTCGCAAGTTCGTAGACATGCAGGTTACACTGAAAGAAAAATTTCGTAGGGAGTCTACCCTACAAAATTATTTGTTAGTAATCACTAGAGGCACGGTTGTTTCGCGTATTGATTTTAGGTCAGGTTGAACGTCAATGACGTATACTTCACTCCTCCTGTGAATAGACGAGAGCGGTTTTAACACCCATTTGACGACTGCAGGCTGTCATGGGGATATCACGTGCTACACGTTTGTATTGTTACAAGCCAATGGATATTCGTCTTCAGCCGGTAGCTACACGTACAGAACTGAGAAGTCTAGGCTGTTTCCAGATGAATACGCGAAATACTCGTGCCTCTAATAATCACAAAACAATTTTGTGGTGACCTCAATATTTTAGTGATGTCAAGAAAAAGTTTTTTGGTGACCACATAAAATAAATTTTGTAGGGTAAAATCATTCCTGCTAGCCCAGCGCTCTAGGAGGTTTCAAATAATAAACAAAAGGTCAACTATGTAAAACTCATGTGCTTAAAAGGGTTTGAATCCTAACTTCTGCCCAGAAGAAGTCGTGAATATTTCAGGTCCACTAATAATGGTAATTTATCCATATGCTAAAAATATAATGGAAAATCGCGAAAATGTTTGATACCCAGGGAAAGAAAAAATTCGTGAATTCAATGACTTGCATGTTAGAATCCACTGCCCTATGCATACTCAGGTCCCATACATTCGTCTGCAGTTCCAGGAATGGTCGGGGCTTCAGTATGCTTAGGCAGAAATCGGAACAATTCGCGTTTTCTTTTTGGTCGCAAGTCAAATTTCAGACAACTATTGACTTACTTGACACTTCCCGGAGAGCGCTCAGCCAATAACAACGAAGCATATAAATGTAGATCCAATAATGTGGAATGAATATATACAGGGTTGCTATATAATTTCTAGATCAAATTTCTCTGACTTTTCCAGGCTTTCCAGACAAAAATTATGAATTTCCAGTGTTTTTTGTGGAATCTAACACGATAATTTAACTTAAAACGTTTAAATAAATTAAATTTGCATGACTGCTCTAAAAACCTTCTTATAAATGTACTACAGAAAGTTGTTTGTGTTCGACACACTCAGTTATCACAATCCAGAGAACTGTAATGAGTTATGAACTGGAACTATTTTTAAAATTAACTGCTAAGATTTCATTTTCATAAAGTGAATGGTTGTGTAATTGTCCAAAAGTCAATCAATTCTACGGCCATGGAGATGCGACTCCAGCCTAGAAGTCAAACTAGTCAACTAGACGACGACCTCAAAAGCCTGCAATCCTATTGCCAAGCCTAAAGTTTGTTCTACAATTTTGAATTTCCAGTCACCAGAAGCAATTTCCCTGACTTTTCCAGGTTTTCCAGACCTGTAGTAACGCTGATATAATCGAGCAGCCAATAAGATTCTGCTGCCTATTCGAGTACACATATAGTCTTGGAAGCTAGCCTAAAGGTCAGTGAACACGCGAATTCTTCAAGTCTCTATGCATAGGACAGTACATTCAAACATGCAGGCCAGTAAATTCACAATGTTTGCTTTCCTAACCAACGTAACGTCTTCGCCGTGTATTACTGGACGACAGGCTGTGAGGCAAAGTCTAGCTGTTCACAGGCGAATCAAAAAACATTCTGCAGCGGCGCACCGCAGATATCATTCGCCCAGTCAAATGGGGACAACCTATAACGATATGAGGTAAGTGGGCTTTACGTCTCGTCGACAGCGAGGTCATTATAGACAGTGACACACAATGTGGTACAATGACAGGAGCTGTGGGAGGAGTCGACCATGACCTTCGTCAATGAACCATCTCAGCATTCGCCTGGAGAAATTTCGGGAAACAACGGAAAACGGAAATCAGGATGGCTGGAGCCGGGGATCGAAGCTGGGTCCTCCTAAATGCGAATCCTACGTGTTACCGTTGCGCTGCCTCGCTCGGTACGAATTAAGAACACCTAATACTAGCACGAAGCCTAGCAAGCAGCAACATTTCCCGCGATAAACCAGGATCCGTGCATGCACTGTGTTTTTTCGCGCCGATATCGAGTTGTATCGAGACGATACACGGCAAGCGTAGACAGCGCAGTCGTATAGTGTGTTCACGTTAAACTGAGCATTTCGCAACCCTATAATAATCAGTGCTGTAGTCAGGGGTATACGCGGGGTTTTCCCTCTTTATACCCTCTCGTTGATGCAGCCCAGTACAGTTATCTTCTGCTTTCCTTTTACTAATTTATTCCAAGGACTGTTGGTGACCTGGTACAGGAAATGGCCGTACCTTGGGTGTGAGTATATCCTGTACCAATTTTGGCACTACAGCATTGCCTATAATACCCATAAACCTACTGGGGCTAAAGCTATTAAGTTTTGAGAGCGGTGAAACACACTGGTTTTTAAATTTCAGGTAATTTTTCGTATGGAAAACGTTTAAGATTATTAAGAAATGGTTGAAAGAGAAATTTACGAGGCCTCCCTACCTGCGCTTCAAATGCGTCGGAGATACGACTATTATTTTTTGATGGAACTATTTAACATGAATTATATTTGTATATCTTAGAAACGAACTCACACGCCAAACTATATCGCTGTAGTTTTAACAATTCGGGGCGTTTATCAGAAACGTCATTTTCGAACACCTGAAAACGGCCAAAAATATTTTCCCCAAAGTTGCCGTATCCAGAAAATTAACAACCGGACTAGATAAAACGCAACTGTAGGAACACACGTTAGACTTTGAACTTTTCCGCCCATAAATAAAATAATGTGGTCACCGCTTAAAGTCCCATAGGAAGAAGGATAACAGTAAAGCACTGCACGTCGCTGAGTAGCTTGCGCGGAGAGGCGATAATATATTACATACGTCGGTTAGTAACAACTTTACTGCTCTTGCCTCACACACACAAACACAGCCTATTAGGGAGGCCCCTTAAGATTCCACTATATCCCTGATGTACAAATTCTATGTTATAAAGCCGTAATATTTGTTGTAGAGTAAAAATAAAAAATGTTTGCTTGAAGAAACAATATAACGTATGTGTTCTGTGACATTTCTGCCCTAAATTTGCATTACTTTGTAAATGAAATTTGTAAACAGCGATAAAAAAATTAGTACCCAATTTTTCCTATTACTGTTTACAAATTGCATTTAACGCACAAGACAAATTTAGGGCAGAAATGTCAAAGAACACATACATTAAATTGGTTCTTCAAACAAACATTTTTTATTTATACTCTAAAACAAATGTTACGGCTTTAAAACAAAGAATTATTTACATCAGGGGTATTAAATCAGTGCTCACTTTATTGTGAACAGTCTATAGCGAGGTCCAGAGTCGAGACCTGGCGGGGTTCCAGATTCGTCGGCGCTGCGGTGCGGGAATCGATATAGGCGATTCGAGGTCGCTCGGCAGCACTGCGGTCATTTCCCAGGCTTCCAGCGTCATGGTGGAGAGACAAGCGGTGTTGACTTGACCCATCAGTGCCCTTGCGCGTAGACGCAGGAAAATTACACTATTTGCTCGGTTTCAACGCGCGTTCAGCATATTTTAGCCAGTACTTACATATGACAGTACATCGCGAAAATGTTTATTGCAAACATACCCTTGAAAACGCTGTAGTTTCTTGTGACATACATGACTATGCCTGACACAATGTAGCTGTCTGCAGACCAATAGCAGGCATCAAAAATTACAATGGTGGGATTATTATTGGCTCAGTGTAATAGGGTAACAGCTCCACGTACGAGTGAAAGCCAGTAATATTCTGGTCAGCTGAACGTGCGTTGAAACCCAGCAAACAGTCAAGTTTTCCCGCGATAAACCATCGCCTCTACCAATAGTTATGGACTCCTGTTTGTCGTGAAAAGAAGTTTGCCCCATTTTATTTCGGTGCCTTATGCGCACATCTGCAGTTCTACTTCGTGATCAGTGATAGCATATTCTAACTCTAACGAGCCTTGGTATTCTACCGGCAAACCACAGACGTGTGATGTTGCAGGAACGTTATTGTAATTGGCTCAGTCAAATGAGATACGTCACATCACACAGACACGCTGCCAATAACCATGAAGCAGAATTGCAGATGTGCACGTAAGGCACTGAAACAAACTGGGACAAAATTATTTTCGTGAAAACCAAATAATTAAAATTTCCCTCGGCAGAGTGACCAATCGCAAGTAAAGCAGTCAAATATGCAAATGACATCATATAAGGGCCGGTGTCCATTGAAACAACAGATATTTGGCTAAAGTAATTCTACAATAGTTTGTTTCAACGCCTTACGTGCACATATGCAGCTCTGCTTCATGTTTATTGGCAACCTGTATTATTGCTAGGGACCTGGAAATTTCGCGTTTTCTTTTAGGTGGGATCGCTGTAGCCAAATGGTCAGACCATTCGCCTCCCACCACGGCGATCCGGGTTCGACTCCCTGCAAGGTCGGCCCCCGAATTTCCGCATGTGGGAATCGTGCCGGACGATGCCACTGGCCGGCGGGTTTTCTCGGGGATCTCCCGTTTCCTTTCATTCCGGTGCTGCTCCATACTCACCTCATGTCACACCTCACCAGTGCTAAAGACCTCGATGTTAACGATAGCCAACATCGGTGCAAAACCTTCAGTGTTATACATAACACGTTGGAGCCTAGCAAACAATCAACTTTTCCCACAATTTACCCGTGTCTCTAAGCATGGATCTTAATGTAGTAGAAAATTGACATCTGAAGTAACAATAAATAATTTTTACCGAATTATTATAGACGTGGTCTTCAAAACTGCCGATTCCATCGCGAACCACCTTCACCCAGGAGGCCACTTGATAAGACATCCAACTTTTCACTCGAGCGTCCAGATATGCATGTCCGTAGTAAACACTACTAGACCTGGGCGAGGCGCAGATATAGGACAGACGGGCGAATGAATGACAGGAGACCAGGGTAGCAGCACACGAGGGCTTTGTCACGACGACCAGAGGCCGGGTTATATACGCAATGCGACACGCCTGCGCCCCAGCGACAAGATCCATCACGACGGCACGGGCGCACGTGACGCGAATATGTAAACTAAACCCTGACATGAGGCAAGCCCTCCCCCGTCAACCTTCTACATTGTATCCACTCCAAGCTGCAATCTTCCTCGCACTACCTCCTACACAAAGGCCGTGCTAGGGTTACTTATACCAAACACCGTTTAGGCTGTTCGGGATAAGGTGAGCACTCAAAGAGCCCCGCTAAAGTTCTATTTTCAGCCAATTCGTGTGTTCAGCGACTGGAAATGTCTAACCTCTCTGGACACTACAGTTGATGTTTGCGCGTGTAAGATAAATTGTGCAGCTGGTACAAACCTATTTGATAAAAAAAAAAGTTTATTAATTATATAAAATACAATTACGTCGACTTCCGTTCATTTTGTTTCAATTTCACTGTATTTAAATAAAAAAAATACACTGAACTACTTTGCCTAATTTCGTTGCCAACCATCCAAGCAGTAAGGTAACTACAGTTAACGTTGAATTATATGCAATAACAGCTAGTGATATTTTTCAAAGGTTAAACTTTCAGGTCCCTAGTCATAATCTGAATTCTCAGACACTCGATCAAGCGGGGAACACGCGGATAACCGAATATGAACTTTGGACTGGGACTTAGCAAATAGGCAGCTTTCCCGCAATAAATCACTCTATCTTTAAATATTAGGCCTACATATCTGCTGTACGGTACGTAAATTCTTCAACGTAGTTTGAAATAATATGTTTATAAACAGCGGCCTATAAGGAGACAGCTCTTCAGTGGCCTACGCAAACAGCGTCAGGCCCATGGCCTTAGAAGTTCAGGTCTGGACACTGCTATAAAATATTGACCCCTTTATGACTGATTTTAGCTCCTTTACTATCCGCAAAAATGAATGAAAACTAGTGGCGCCACTAGCACACTCGTGCTAGTAATTATTTTTCAAACATTAAATGTATTATATTTTTAAAGTACAAATATTAGAAACTTACTTAAATTTAACCAGAATATGTTTAAACACTTGAGTTTTAATAAAAATAACGAATTTCTCTTCACAACAGCCCCACTGCGATAGTGGCGCCAACAGTTTCGTTCAGTCATAAGAGGGTCAAAGATAAAGCATTGAAGAGTAGGCGAGTGTCCAGACCTGTACTTCTAAGACCGTGGTCAAGCCAAACTTGAAACTTGTCTGCTTCCGTACAGGCAGACAGGACGACAACCTTGGCCGTCGCCTCGATGAATTCTCACCTCGTGAATGGTCGCCGGGCTTTTATCGATCATGAATGGTCGCCGGGCTTTTATCGAGGTTATGTCTGGCGTTCAGTTGACCGACACATGAGCATCGTATTGCACTTCACAAAGAAACAGCTTTAATACACTTACGGCTTGTTCACAGTTAACTACAGTGAAACCTCGTTACATAAATATGTTCTTAATGCTTAAAATAATTCCTATAAATAAATTTTAAAATCAAGTTGTTATGGTTGACATGACGGTGATAAGAATATTTGTATTTTGGGTATAAACATACTATTAACAGGTTTTGCTGAGTTTTGCAAGCACTTGTTAATACAAACCTCGTTATTACAAACTGCAAAACAATTTGGCCCCTTCTAGTTTGCTTTAAAGATTTCTTTTTAAATCAAGCTTGAAAAAAAAATATCTCTCCGTAGGTTTACGCCGTATACTAGCTAGGAACTTAGTAATTAAGTACGTCTTTAACGGAATGCATTCGAGTAATCAATATTAAACAAGTCACGTAACATGCTAAAAATTAAATGTAGTCATCATTTAAGTACACTTACTCAAACTACGTGGGAATTCAGATAAATTAAAGTAAAGAAGTCTTACGAACTCTAGTAACTAATCTAAAGACCGACATAACCTTACTTATGTTTCACCTAATGACAAAAAATTCCTTTAAATATTATATATACAATCTTAAATAATAAAAAAATATGGTAATATTGTAATATAATTGAGCTAACAAAACAATAACAAATATGTGCAACACTGACATGTCCTAGTAACATCATCTCTGCAGCATGTTTATTTTTGAAACTATCATACATGTTTATAGTGTACCTTTCTACGAAAAGAGTAACATTTACCAAACAGATGGGCAAGAAAATATTAACACGCTCACTCGCCATAGCATTTAAGACCAGACGATATAATATATTCAAAAGATAACTTTGAAATTTTCGTTATTTTTTAAACAAAAACTCAGGTAATAAATAAATTGTTCACAATTAGTGAAATGGTACTCAAAATATCAAAGCCTATATTTGAGCCAAAGATTAACATTAAACAATAAACTGAAGAGACAAATATTTTTTTATTTATACAAAAATTATAATATCAAATAGACAAAATCCCATTCTGTAGGCTAAAGAAATGCGTCTGACGGGAACAAGTTAGCAAAATAAATTCGAGTTTTTACTTCTGGGCTGTGGCCGCATCACAGTCGTTTCTCATTCCGACGTTATGGCTATAGGTAGCGTGTGTTTGTGCAGAGGCGTCGCTAATTTGACTTAGCCAATCAGAACATGTTTACTGCGACACCACACGTCTGTGATTTACGGGCACAACTATACATGCAAGTATGTCGCGAAAATGATTTGTGCAAACACAGCTACCCTTGAAAACGCTAGTTTCTTCCAATACGATTCGGTAATTTACTTCTGACCAAGTTCGTAGAAGAACAGGTCTGGACACTCGCCTGGATATTTGACCCCCTTGTTGTTTGGCTGTAGTTCATCAAGTTACCGAGAATATTGTGTTTTATTGGCGCTGATGTTAGGGCGGTCGGACTCAAACTCCGTCCACTTCCTTCCCACTAAGATAAACAATTTATCAAAACGTATTTTTTATCAATTTATGAAATACTTTCTTCGCTCACAAATTTAAGAAACGGCTCCAGCAATCTTTATTTACTTTACAAATTTAACAATGAAAAAAAGTGGGCGGAGTTTGAGTCCGACCGCCCTAACTGAAGCGCCATACAACACAATATTCTCGGTAACTTGACGAACTACAGACAAACAACAAGGGGGTCAAGCAAAATACAATGGTAGATAGGCGAGTGTCCAGACCTGTTCTTCTACGACCGTGTTTCTGACACAACGTAGCCGTCTGCAGACCAATAACAGGCATCAAAGATTACAATATCGGGATTATTATTGGCTCAGTCAAATAGGGTAACAGCTCCAAGTTCAAGTTAAAGCCAGTAATCTTCTGGTAAGCTGAACGTGTGTTGAAACACACCAAACGGTCAAGTTTTCCCGCGATAGACAATCATTAGAGCTGATGGTTTATCGCGGGAAAACTTGACTGTTTGGTGTGTTTCAACACATGTTCAGCTTATGAAACGATTACTGGCTTTCGCTTATACGTGGAGTTGTTACCTTATTTGACTGAGCCAATAAGAATCCCGATTTTGTAATATTTGATGCCTGTTATTGGTCTGGAGACAGCTACGATGTGTCAGACGTATATCACCCAATCGCACATGTCACAAGAAACTACAGCGTTTTCAAGAGTATGTTGGCACAAAACTTTTTCGCGATATACCATCATCTCTAACTATTATCTCTAGGTAGGGCTAGGAATATTTCGCGAGTTCAACGACCAACATGTTAGAATCCATTACCTTGTGTATACCGGAGCCCTACCATTTGTCCATTACCTGCTACTCATTCAGACAGCAGACAATGAACTAATAGACGAGGCTTGAATATGCACAGGACATTGGATTCTAGCATGTAGATAATTGAATTCGCGAATTTTTCTAGCCCTATCTCTAGGGATAACCTGAAGACGTTGGAAGTTACATCGAATCACTGACCACGAATCAGAACTGCAGAAACAATTGGGTGCCAAATCCTTTTCGTCGAAAATCATCGGCTCGTACTAATGCGTAAAGGGACTAAAGAGTCAGTGTGAAACATAGCCCTGAGGGCACAAACGTAATAAATCCAAGACGGGATAGTGGAAAGACCTAACAGGCGGTAATACTTCCTCTTTATCGGCGCACAGGGATAGTTGCTCACGTTAACGGTGCGGATGAATGAATCAACCTCAGCGTTTGTTGAAAGCCGCGCCTATATTGGCTGCCAAGGTCGAAGAGCGGCACTTGCCACCAATAGCGAGGGTGATAATATGCACTAATGGGCTTCGCACATGCTGAACGTGCGTTGCCGGTGCTCGGCGAAACTGCGAGTGGCGAATGCATGGTTTTATTTCAATTACACAGAGGAACGTGGAAAATTCGCGTTTTCTTTTTATCACAAGCTAAATTTCAAACAACTAAGTTCGTGTCGCTCACGCAACTGGTGGAGCTAGTACTGTCACGTGAGTAAAATTTTGCAACAATGCACTTATGTGCACATCTGCAGTTCTGATTCATAAGCAGTGTTCTCGCCTTTGGGCAAGGTCACATTGTGTTATGACAGACGGCCGGGTTGACGGTTGGACGTGTTGTCGTCCGGAAAATTGATGTATGAGGTGGAGGTGAGATAGTGTGGAGCAGAGGCGGAATGACGGAGGGGGGGGGGGGACGGGAGTTCCTGGAGAAAACCCGCCCGTCACGTTTCCCACATGTGAAACATCCGGCACCGAACCCGCCGGGGATCGAGCTAGGATCGCCTAGGTGGGAGGCGAGAGGTCTGACCATTAGACCACTGCGGCTCCCTTTCATAGTCAGTGATTCGATGTTTTAAACACTGACTTGTTTTGGCGTTCCACTCGCAAATCACATAAGTGTGGTGGCGCAGTAACTTAAGGGGCCTCCCTAGACAGACTGTGTTTGTGTGTGAGAGGCAGGAGCAGTAAGGTTGTCACTAACAGACGTATGTAATATATTATCTCTTCTCCGCGTAAGCCACTCAGCTGGCGTGCAGTGCTTTCCTATTATCCTTTTTCCTGCGAGACTTCGAGCGGTGACGACGTAATTTTATTTACGGGCAGCATAGTTCAAAGTCTGATGCTTGTTCCTATAGTTGCGTTTTTCGAGTCCGGTTGTTAATTAACTAGATACGGCAGTCTGTAAAACCCATTTTTGGCCGTTTTGAAGGGCCCGTAAACGATGTTTCTGAAAGGCGTCGAATTTTTCAAAACTATAGCGAAATAGTTGGAAGTGTGTGTTCTTTTCGTAGATATACTAATATACGGCACGTTAAATTGTTTCGTCAAAAAACTCGCTGCTTCACATTAGTGTCAACTAGCACCTGGTTGATGGCAGGAAACGTACACAAACACTCTGCAGGAGACACTAGATTGTAACCTTGTAAACTGTACGTGTCAGTAGCACACGCGGGCCACGTGGTACACTGCTAAGTGGACATAATTAATTGGTTTGCTGCAACACGAACACTACGTCTGGCAGTCACAGATGCAGCGATGTATAGCATGTATTGATAATAAACGTCATTCAATGACATCCTGTATATGCCAGCTAAAGCGAAAATGATGTAAGTTACTAAAATCCATTTCTTACAGAACTAAACGAATACATCGTATTGTTGTGCCACATAATATAATGAAACGCCAGTTCATTTCAATTGTCAATAATTCCTGTTGTTTAAATTCAAAAGTGAGGCCCCCTAGAATGTGAGGCCCGGGGCGAATGTCCCTCTTGCCCCCCCCCCCCCTTTTCCTACTAGGCACGGGCCTGCTTGTATGATTGGACGACAGTTGTGTGCTACGGCGCAACTGTTCACAGACGAATCACATTTGTACAGTTAGAGCGCAGAAGAAATAATAATAGCCAAGTCAAATAGGGACTCAACAGTAACGAAATAAAAGCGTCGGAAATTAAGGCCTCGCTCGTTAGTTTTGCAGTTGTTTCGAAAAAAAACTTAACGCAAATTAATACAAATATCAAAAATTCGTTCTGGCAGTTTAAATACTTATAAATCATCGTTTGCACATGAATTTTTCTGTTGCAATACACCAAACAGATTTTTAGATTTTTGCCCCTGAAATATCGCGTATTTTGTTGTCAAAATAAGCCAAAATGAAGCAAAATAATTTTTTACTAGCAAACGGTGCATTGCTTAAAAAAAAAAAAAGACGCTCTGGCAGAATTGCGTATCGTACGACTGTACACAGTCTAAAATTTTTTTCAAAGCATTTGGTTAAAAGATATTTGAGTTATTTGCAATTGTTTGGAATAATTGAAAGATCATGGCCTTTAACACATTACATGGGCAGTGAACTATTCCCGCGGTAAATCACTTTCTCTAAGGATGACGCAGTATTGAGAACTTTAATTTTGCGTGTTGGTAGCTTATTAAATAAGTCGAAAAAGTGTTTTAAATTTGTCCTTAAAGTAACTCTATATAATGCTATCCTTAAAAGCGACTTTAAAATTTCCCGTTTTTAAATATACCCAACAAATTCAACTGTGTTCCATAAAAGCCTTTCTGTGTACGTGGCGCATAAACAGTGTGGTAGCCACGTTTCTTCTTTTCCACACGTAAACCGTCCCCCAACACATTAATCTACGAATAACAGTTTAACATACACTTTTTAAATTTAAAAAAAAATTACGCTTATTACAAACATGACTTTGGTACACTAAAAAAAAAAAAAAAAAAAAAAAAAAAAAAAAAAAAAAAAAAAAAAAAAAAAAAAAAAAAAAAAAAAAAAAAAAAAAAAAAAAAAAAAAAAAAAAAAAAAAAAAAAAAAAAAAAAAAAAAAAAAAAAAAAAAAAAAAAAAAAAAAAAAAAAAAAAAAAAAAAAAAAAACTGCTTTAAGTACAAAAATATACCGTCCGGATTCATAAAACACAATAGTAGAAGTATTGCTACAAACTGTCCACAAATTAAACTGTAGGCTCGACTCTTACAGTCGCATAGAAAAAAGAACAAAAGAAAACACTGCACACCAGTTAAGCGGTGCCGTGAATATAAGTGAAGCTAATATTGGCCAGTGTGCCAGTCTCAACCTTATCACTCCCCTGCGTCCACGCAGCAAAGGTGGATATTTACATCCGATACAAATGCCTAATAATGTAGGGCATCAGTCGCCATATTGAATTATTTTATTTTCCTTTTTTTTTCAAATCTGAAAAGAAAAGTGCAATTTCCCATAACAGCGTGACTTTTATTTACCTTGCACTAAATCACAATCATAGTATGTGGACTTTTAACGTTTATTTAGGGCGCAATTAGTCAAACAATTTATTTTATATCCTTTATTTGCTGGACTGGTTGGGACCTGAATATACGTGAAAAGTTCAACTGTGATGCTTCTACTGTAGCACAATGTAAATAGAATTAACGTTATAACCGCAGATTTTACACTTTTCTTCTCAGAATTAAAAAAAAAATATATATAATAAAAATAAAATAATCAAATATGGCGAATAATGGGCTTACATCAGTTTTCAATGTCATACATTTATTTTTATATTTGTACCAGCTACTTTTTCTTTCTTTCTTTCTTCTTCATATTTTAGACATAAACTGAGACTAAATTTTGCTCTTATGGATTTTTTTTTATCTCTCATAGTTTTTGCACAATGACTCGTACACGTCAACATTTGCATATTATGGTTTTTCGCACGCCACTAAAATCTACTGACATACTAAACTGAAAAAAAAAAATTACATCCAATAAAGAAGGTTGTAAACTACGTCTTCTATATAAAAAAATATATTTTATATTAAAAAATACTGAAATTTGTAATCAAAATTTAAAAAATTCAAGAACTTTTTTTAAAAACACAAAAAAATAAATAAGACGTTGTAGCTACAACATCTTTATTCGTTGTAATAGTTTTCCAGATTGGTATGTCAGTTGGTTTTAGTGGCGTGCATAAAACCGTAAAATGCAAATGTTGACGTGTACGAGTCATTACGCAAAAATTATGAGAGGTAAAAAAAAAAACTCGTTAGAGCACAATTTAGTCTCAATTTATGTCTAAAATAAGAATATAAATATCTAGCACAAAATTAAAAATAAAAACATGACGTAGAAAATTGATGCAGACAGCGCCCTTAAGGCGCCCGCTTACTGGTCGTGTGTTAGTGTGAGTGAGGCACGACACTAAGGACGATGTTGACCGGCTCATCTGGTGCGGTATCACCTCTACTGCAAGACACTGAAACGGCGTGCAGTGGTATCGTAGATCACTCACCTGACTGACACTTTCAACGGTGGAAAGTTTTAATCAAAGTCCATTGTATGTTTCTAGAGTAGTTTCACGCGAATCCCGTCAGTAGTTTTTAATATGTAACAAGTTTAAAAAGCTATTTTCAGACATTTTAAGAGATCCGAATTGAATTTTTCTAATTTCCGTGATCATGGGCGAACCCAGGGGGTGGTTTTGGGGGTTCAAACCCCCTCCAAAATGTCGGCTTCCTTATCTAAGCATTATATTTTACTTTACAAAAGGTATAATATGCTAAAAAGAACCAAACTTTTAGTAAAATCTGTTAATGTTATATTTACAGAGGTAAAACACAGATGACATTTAAACATTTATGTAAGATCACAGTTCAAAACCCCCTCCGAAAACTATTCCTAGGTACGCCCATGTTCGTGATGCTTTGAAACTACCTTTCCGTCATCGTTTAAAGTGTGTTTTACCGTCGTACATTGACACAATGGACACATGTGAATTAGTTTCGTAAGAAAAACGTATTTACGAACACTTCGCACCGCATTTGAAGGGCGTGGCAGACAGCGCGCGTCACTTAAGCTGAATTTTTCTTAATTCCATCCTGAATCTGAATTCCTCAAAATTCATTTGAAAATATTTTAATAGGGACATAGCTAATTACATTACCTTTCCCTACGCATATTGTATTCGCTGAAATAAAGCGTAGTTATAAAATAACTCAGCTAATTAAAATTTTAATGTCATAATTATTTCTCGCCATGTAATAAACATTAAGTACCGTAAACCAGGGTTACTTCGACCTTGAGGGGTAACTGTGACCACTCAAAATTTTGTTTTTTTATATTATTTGGTGACGAAAGTTTCAAACATTAGTTATAAGGATAGAAAGAATAATTTAAAATACTCGGCTCAGATTATTTGTTTATTTACCAGAAAACCCAAAAACTATTATGTTGAATGGTCAAAGTAACCCCGGTTCACGGTAACTCCTGGTACAAATTTAGCCGCATAATACGTACCCAACAGTAAAATGTACTGTTTTTATTAAGAGACACTGCTAATAATTCGTTACACCATTAATTTATTACAGAAAATGGATAACTTCAACAAAATAGTCGTCACAGCCTCTTAAGGAGGCCGCCTACCTCACGCTTCAAATGCGTTGCGGTGTGTTCGTAAAACAGGTTTTTTTTCTACGAAAATTTTCCACGTGTACTCATTGTGCCAACGTACGAAAAGAAAACAAACTTCAAACAAGATCGGAACCTCATTGTTAAGACGCCACGATAATTAAAAACACGGTTTCTAAGCCCTCCAACATGGCTAAAAACTGCCTTTTCAGACTGTCGTACTTAAAAATGTACTAACAGGAAACTCAGGTTGCGACCTGCATTGAACTTAGTTGCAGACTTACTACCAATAAAATTATATGGTTACCGCTTAGTGTCCCATAGTAAAAACCGTTCGGCAGGAACCTTGCACGCTAGTTCAGCGCTTGGCTCGTTGAGGCGACGCGGCATTTGATGCGCGCTTCAAGGTCGACCTTACTGCTCCGTCGCTTTTGAGTCTCTCACGCGCGGGTAGGCGTTCGGAGTTCGGAAGACAGCCGACAAAAGAACGTCCCGCCCGCCATAGTGTATGCAGGCCTTGTAAAACAAACAGTTTTATTGGTATTTCGAGAAAGTCTGGTGCTAGTGGTACAGGTTACAATGACCTGGAGGCTTTATAGCCGGGACGCAGGGAAATGTTGGATACGTCAACGAACTTGCGGAGGATAAAGGAGGTTGGTTGTAGGAGGAGGAGGGGGGAGGTAGGAAAGGACCTGTAATTACATAATTATCCGTGTAGAAGGCAAGGTTACTCGCGAGCTCGTAGCAGCAATAACGGCGCCCAGAAAGCCGCGGGCAGGTGAGATCTTAACGGTAGTTCGCAGTCTTCAAGCCGCGGCTTTGTCACTCCGACGTTGTGGCAGGCATGCGACCACACACTAGGCCGTTGAGAGACGACGACTTCTCCTTCCCTCCTCAACTTCCTCCCGTAACTTGAATATTATCTCAAACAGATACAAGGCGAGGCACATGACTAAACGGAGCCATGAATCACAACCTTGGAGCATGGAGGACTTACTGAAACGTTGACGAGTTATATAAAATACATATTTTACTGAAAAGTACATAGTTGGCATTAAATGTATTGCTTAAAATTGTCTTTGAATGTAGATTCGCTTAAGGGGTCATGCGTTGCAGGGAGTCACGACTACACTGCTAAAAGTTCCGTAAATTCACGGAAATATTTACAGAAAAGTACTGTAATTTTACGGAAGTGGCTTCCATAATACTATGTTTACGGAAATTTGTCCGTATTGCCAGATTAAAGATGTTTGACCGTAACTTTCCATAAATTCATGAAAATATGTTTCTACAATTTTAAAGAGTATTTTACTGTGTTTCTTAAAAAAAAGTGGTATTAATAATCACTATGAATCCTGCATTTGTGTTTATAAAAATTATTGAATTTTTAAATTTTTAATTTTCAGTTTCAACATTTTTTTTAAATTCAAATAATTTTTATTCTTTATTTTTATGAGCATTTCATTGTAGCCTGCAATGTCTTTATCAACTGTGATTTTTTTGAGTTTGGTATTTCAGTTGATTTTAGTGTAGTCGTTAAAACGGAAACATGAAAAATATGACTTTAACAAGCCATTACGCTAAAACTATGAGAGATAAAAAAATTTCATTAGAGCCAAATATAGTTACATTTTGTGTCTAAAATAAGAAAAAAACATCTGGTATAAATAAAAAATTAAAAAATGGTGATGAAAATTGCGGTAGACCGCGCCCTTTAACCATTGGTTTCCAGTGCTACAGAACAGTTAAACTTATTCAGTTTTATATGAGATTTCACATTGTTGTCTACAGTGAAGGGGTCCTACTTGATTGACAGGTGATCAGCTGCTGTCCCAGGTAGAATTCCAAGGATTTCCTTTGTCAGAGAGTGAAGGGTCTGGATGTACGAGGTGGTTATGCGTGAATATAGTTTGTTCATTAAGATACGATGCCGTTAGTCGGCAATTCCAACATTCTAAGAATTTGCTGACACTTTGGGAGGGGTGTGGGTATTTTCTACTCCTTCCCTTTAATTTTCTTCTCTGTATCCCTGGACAGTATTGTAGAAGGATAAGAAACTTGTAACTGTACTTTTCTTGGGCTAATTTAAATTATGCGGTTTTTGTGTGATTTTACAAGATGGCAATTGTAGCATCAACATCAGCAGCAAAGGCACGTCCGTGTTCACTACAGATAGAAAAGTTGTTGCATGCCAAGAATGTAATATAAAGATGGCTGTTCTATAAAGTAGGAATTTGATCAACATGCAGCTAGTGCAATGCACACTTAAAATATAACATTACAGTAATTTCAAAGGCAAGTGCTTTTAACTAAGATGCAGCAGTCTTCGAGTCGTAGAAACGAATTTTTTTTCAATATGAATCGAGCTATGATTGCTGCAAATAGATTACACCTACCCTACTTCGTGATATTAAGGCTTCAAACGTCAGAATCACAAATATGTTAAACATTTTAATTGTGATCGTATATGTGGTACATTGGTCACGTATTGTCTAAACTACACAAGCCTGCCCTCTGTTGATAACCTAGCGAACTAGGTGCACAGATCCTTCCCAATTACGTGAACCTCGCAAAATAGTTTACATGAATTTATGGTATATCACGATATTATGACCCGTTTACCCTTCACCCTGGTACAAACTTCAAGTTCCTGAACACCGCAAATTTTTACAAAAGTATTTTCGGCGACAGATTCTGGACGGATTCACACTGAGAACAACACTATCTGGATTTTTGCTACCAAGACGCTATGTCAAGTGTGCGGAATTTTATATACATCTACCGCACATGAATCGCAGTGGACGAAATTACAGATGTAAGCTTAACCGGACGGTACATGATATCTTGTTGGTAAACTAGACCCAGAAGAACCCTCAAAATCATTCCTGGTTCACTTAAAAAAGTTGTAACTGTTACGGGTTGCACAACCCTGCGGCGTCGGTGACGTCGCAGAAAAGCACTCAGTGGGTGCTAGGTAATCAACGTCGCCAAAAAGAGGCGGATCGCGGCAACAGAGATGTCTCAGGAATCCGATGACTTGAGGAGTTAAGTGGGTCTTAAAACTTACCCAACACCCTTGCAAACTCCTGGATTCAGCAGGGATTGCTCCTTCCCTGAGCATAGCTGAGAGCCAATGAGATGGGAGGATTTTGACGGCCTGGTGGAGGTGCGATGAATGGTATAGACATCGAGCTAGCTACCGAGAGAGTTGGAGAAGAGAGGTACACAGAGAGTCTTCTGCTCCGGCGGCTACCGCACCTAGGGACTCTGGGTTCGAGTCTGGGTGCGACCCAATGACTAGAGCTCTACCCTCAACGGCAGTACGAGTGGTGAGTCTCCTGTTGGTTTAGGGAAGGAGAGCGATCCCTTACCTATCTCCTGTCTCGCCTCACCCTAACCCTTCACTCGCCTCTATTTCTTGATTACTGTTATTCCTTGTTTCTTCTATTTCTAATAAACGTGTTACCTTTCATCTCTAGCTTATTTATCTTCCCCGTTCCGGCTAAACTTTGTAACACAAAGCATAAATCATGCAACAGTGAGTAGCTTGGTGAACAAGGATATGCAGATGCTGTGGCATGACAGCATACACGAGGAAAAAATTCTTGTGATTCTTTCCAATGCTGCAGCATACATGCTGAAGGTGCGGCAACAGCTGTATGTGTATTTTATCCTAATATTATACATCTGAGGAAGATGTTTGTCCTATGGAATTCAACGTATTCGCTGAAGAAGTACGAAGTTGCTGTCAGGAAGAAAATAAAATTCTTTAGTACACTAACAAAGTGTTTCTCACAGCCCCGCAACGTGTGTTGCATTGCAGTGAAATATTGCCAATTGTAGCATTGCCTTCTGAGCCAGTACTTACAATATGAGCTAGGTGGCTGGACGCAGTCAGCTTTTAAAGCGAACATTTGCATGATGTAAAAATCTGTAATTGACTAATTTCCCCCAGAATCAGCTGTTTCATTACGTGAGGCACAAACGGCGTTCAACAAACCGAACTTATTTTAATTTTTTTCCTTTTGTACGATATGTGTACGGTTTGTTGTTTATATAAGTCGTGCGTAATTTTTACTGTAACGCAAATTATTTATCATTCATTGGTTTTGTGTAATGCCCTATCAACTTCCAAATTTGCATTAAAACGGTTTCATGTGTTTAAAGAAAACAGGCTACGTCAGGGTATTTATTTAAAAGCATTGAATTGTTTTGTATATTAAAAAAATTACTGCATTTGAAATAAAAATCACAATTTTCTAAAACTAAGAAAAAAATATATAAACATAAAAAATTAAAAAAAAAAATGCCATTTTGTGCATATCTTGACACAGACCGTGACATTTCTTCAGCGCGAATGTTTTCGTTACGGTGAGTCAGTTGGTTTTCTTTCATCTCATGAAATAGTTTCATGCAATCTGGCCGACGACATACCACTATAAAAATAATTTTTACAACAGTAAAACAAAGTCACAATCCTATATCTACAAAACAAACCGTATCTCGTATATATGTGTGTGTGTGTGTATATATATATATATATATATATATATATATATATATATATATATATAGAGAGAGAGAGAGAGAGAGACAGAGAGAGAGAGAGCATTTTTAATCAAATAAAATTTAAAGTGAACCGTCCATTTAAGGGAACGTGTTACTTGCACAATATTGGTATATTAAAATTCACCCTTGTCCTGTATACACAAATAGTTGGTGTAACTGAATAACATGTTACAATTAAAACTACATTAGCCATCGTCTGAAAGACACAAAAATTCATAGTAGGAGTATAATCTATAAGGTTATCTAATAATTTTAATTAAAACTAAGCAAAATACCGGCAGTAGACAACAGATAATACGTGCATACTTGCTCCGTTCGTATTTGTGGTATGAAACATTTATGCAAGCAGGTATATACTTACAGTTGCGGTCTACCGGTCGTTTCTTTTAAAAAACTTCAATTCACATTTTAATCACTACATTACTTTTCTAAACATTTTGTTAGAATTTATTGTTTGAATTTGTCCACTGACATGGCGTGAGTTTAATTCGGAAATATTATATATAAACTGTACACAATTTGTTATTTTAAAAATAATGATCGTAATTGTGTTGAGCACCATTCACAAGCAAACTATCCAAAAATAATAACATTTCTTGAGTGTTCTGAGCATAGGCGCAACTAGAATGGACATTTGGGGAGGGCACAATTCTGTGAATACTGTTATACTCAGCTACCCCTACCTGTAACCAGTAACGTAGGCAAAATTTATGAATTTCAGACGGGGAAGGATGGCTATCCTGCGAATATTATAAAGGATCACCCAGCACATCTTCATGCGGGGGGTCCGGGGGTCCTCCCCCGGGAAAATTTCGGATTTCAAGGTGCAAAATAGTGCTATTTTAGCAGTTTTCATTGCTAAACATTGAATATTCTACTGGTAACAGTATCACTGATTATTCAATATTAAATTAATCGTAATTTTTAAGACCTTGGTTGGTTATTTATTTGGGGGTGGGGCGTGCCCTAGTGCCCCGCCCCTTAGTTACGCCTATGGTTCTGAGTATGGTTGGTCGATACGCTTTCCACGTTGGACGTGCACGTGTAGGAAATGTACGTGAGACTATTCTGCGAACTGCAGTAATATTCTAATACAGAGCAATCCGTTATGAATTAACCTTGTGCCACTGAACTACGTCAACAGGATACATGGTCACTGCCTCAGTCATCATGATTATTACTGTCTCTCGCTCATGTACACACACACAGGATGTTTTCCGTATCACGTGTATCCGAGGATGGAAGTTTCCCGTTCGTTGACCATAACAGGAATTTAATTAACAGCCGGAAGTTGAGATTAACGAGACGGCAGTGGCACGAGTCTTGCTTAGGAGCCGTTAACTACGCTACATTAAAAAATAACGGCAAACATAAAGGTATGATGGATATGTCACCGTCAATAGCAGACTTAAGAGTGAGTTTATACAAATTTTAAAGTATTTTCAGTTTTCGAACAATAACATTTGTACTAATTGTATTATCAAAATTTTCTCTTCAGCAAAGCATATAATATATTCGTGGTAAACTGCTTAGTATAAAAAATAATGGAATCTTTCATTGATTTGTCATGCATAATCATTGGAAGGGAATTCTTGAAAGTTAACCTATAATTATCTTGCAATGAATCTGCATGACAAATTAAAGAAAGAATTCCATTATTATTTATGTCAAACATTTTACCAGTAATATAGCCTATGCTTTGTCGAAGAGAAAATTTTGATAACACAATTTGAATAAATGTTATGGCTCAAAAACTGAAAATACAATAAAATTATCTAACACGCCCCCTTAACGTAGCTACTGTGGCCAACGAAATACACGATTTAGGCTGGCTCGCCACGTGAATCTTGGGCTAAATTGGAGACGCAAATGCTAATGGCAAAAATCAAAATGTATGATAACATTTTATATGCACAATGTGGCAACATAGCACTGTATTTAGTCCTTCGTGCGCGCCACAGATATCTTACTAATCTTACTACTACTGTTTTGACCTGTATATTGTGGGTGGAGGATAAAATACCGAGTAGTGCAAACATGGCTATACGTTTACCTGATGCAACATACATAAAACAATACCTGGACGTGGAGCGCAAGAGTGGAATTTCCCCATGCAGTGTTGCCACATTGTGCACGTCAAGTTTCAGCGCACAAAATTTTGCCATTTACATTTTCGTCTTCAATTTAGGCCAGGATTCACGTGGTGTGCTTGCTATGCGTTTTTTTGTTTTTGGACTCTCTCTCTCTCTCTCTCTCTCTCTCTCTCTATATATATATATATATATATATATATATATATATATATATATATATATATATATATATATATGGGGCCCAATACTGTTGTCAGATAATTCGAAAGTTATGGTATCTTCACATACCCTAGCAAAATTGTTGAAACAATGCTAGAAGTAGGCAGGTAACATTTGGGACCACTGATTACCGATTTACAAAGTAAGAAACAAAAATATGTAATTTAGGCATATTTGGTGCTACTGTATCTTATGTTCAATTGTCTATATATTTTGTCTTACTAGCTGTTGGTAGCCTATATTTTTCAAATTCAGTCAGAACGTCCCCTGTTCGATTCCATTATCTTCATGGAATTGCTATGACTTTAAATAACACATGAACCCGTTTATACTATGGTAACAATTATTTTTTTTTTTTTAATTTTCCATTGCAGATTATTTAATGTTAAAATGACCATTACAGTGTTTTAAAACGTATACAAAAATTATTTTCCAGCGGCATTACTGATTTTAACACGCCTCTTTGACAAGAAGTCACAAAACCATGAAATACCATTAAAATTCAGAAAAAAATGTTGGCGTTTCAACAGCCCTACTATAATAAACTTTTTTATTGGGGGGGGGGGGATACGTTGGTACCAAACACTTGGACAAACCATATTTACAAGCAGCGGAAAGGAAAGATTCGTGACTTCTGCTTCAAAAGTAGGTACGAGTATATCTCCAGCGTGTGGACATCGACTGCTGCATGTATATTTACTACCAGCGGCGCTTCCTCGCCCGGTTATACGCTGCGAACCCCATATCATTTCCTTCCTAAGTTACGGCTGCGAGCACGGCGTATATTCCTTGCTCTATGCTTCTGTCAAGTTCTGTTCAGCTTGTGCATCCTGAACCTATAAAACCTTCAGCAAGTAAAACATATTTTCAGTGACCGAGCAAGTAAAACATATTTTCGGTGACCAATGTTTATTTTTTCCCACGCCGTGTAATATCTAGATTCTGCGTTATTTTTTTTTACGACTACGACGAAACGACGAAAATTGTTCGTGGTGCGAAACGGTATTGGAGAGAAAAAGGAATGAGGAGGGTGGAGGAGACAGAAGCAAACAAGTCATAACACCAGGGGCGTCATTTGGGGCCACGGGGGGGGGGGGGGG